>CM076083.1:6915000-7082500 GCA_038088235.1 Zacco platypus
TCCTGAGGATCTACTTAAGGATCTTTGTGCTACATTTGAAATTTTACATACAAAAAAACTCAAAATAGTTATATTTTGTTAAATGTCATGTCTGGAATTAAAATATAAAAATTCAAAACTTTGTCATTTTTCTAGCTCCAAAGTTTAAGACCCAAACAGATTATCAGGTCATTACCTTGTGATAGAAAATGTGTCTCTATTGAATGAATTTTTTTCTTTATCTCTTCAAATTGCAGCAGTTTTTTCATATGCACCTCCAGAAATGTCTCCATGGAGTAAAACCCGCCTCTGTTTTCTTCCATCATCTGCTCAACATTCTCCACCAATGTGGACACTTGTGTGGTGGGACCAAAGAAATGATGTTTCCCTCCAAAACTCTCAATGACAGACTTTGTTTCTTCATTCAGCTCTGCTGTTGTTTGTTCTGAATTCTGCATTATAAGAACCATAATGTGTTTCTTGATGCTTGAGCTGAAAATCCTCTGGATCTCCTCAATTTCTGCTTTGTCTTCATCTGTAAGTGGAGCATCAGGAATAACGAATAGGAAAACATGAACTCCAGGATCACAGAGAGAGACACAACGGAGAGTTTGACGCATCACTTCCTCCTCTGAGAGACGAGTGTTGAACAGAGCTGGAAGCTCCACAACACTGATCAAGTGGCCATGAAGCTCCACGTCTGATCTTCTTTCTGTCTGCTGCAGGATCAGCTCTGATATGGAGGATTTTAATGTCCTGTCACTCCCGCACACAACCAGATTCAGCTTCACACCCTCTGAAACAGAGAGAAGATTCAAATGAAAAAAAAAACTATAGTTCATTTTTCACTACAAATAATTAAATATCACACTCACGTCTTTCTGTGTCTCGTTGCTTCATTGTAAAATACTGCGAAGCTTCATCTTCAGCACAAACAAGGTGACGTCCATTATTCATTTGCACAATGTCCTCAAACATCTTTAGAAGATCATCAGAAGAGCTGCTTTTCTGAAGACTTAAGTGTTTGTTGAAGCATTTCTGAATGATTTTCTGTAGGATGTCATTGGTTTCAGTGGACTCTTGTGTGGTGAGCACCATGGTGTATTGATAAGCCTGCTCAGAGAAAGAGTCCAGCACCTTCTCCACACACTCCTGATCTTCTGCTGAACACTGCTCATGTTTGAGGAGCAGAACGATTAGATGAGGTCCTGGATCAGACAGATACACACACTCTCTCACTGTCTGTATGATGTGATGGAGTGACAGATTTGTCTGGAGCAGCCGAGGACTGTTGATGACGGTCACGTGTCTGTCCTTCAATCTTCCTCCGACTCTCTCTACAACAGCAGAACGAGCTTCACTGTCAAATGCTTCTCGTCCCAAAAGGAAGTTTCCCACTCGACTGTTTTCTGACACGCTCTTCCCTAGCAGAACAATCCTCACATCGCTTACTGAAACATATGTGAAATACAGTATGTCCTCAGCAAAAAACCCAGGGCTAAATAAACTCTCCTCAGACAGAAATTAACTCTGAATCAGTGTTAAAGTTAATGACATAATTAAGTGATTAGTTGAGTGATTATTGGCCATTAGTGATGAACACCTGCTGTTAACAAGCAGAATCTCTGAAGGAAAGAGTCACCACTTCTAAGTCACCATTATGGTGAACAGTGTCTTTGTTTATTCTGTCAGCTTTAATTGTGTGTTTATAAAACACATTTAATATGGCAAGAAACCCCAGAGAAAATATGTTCAGTTGTTGGTGTTTTCAACATTATCACCATGTAGTGACATGAAGAATTTATATCATTCTGAGCCCAATCTCTGATTATATGGGTGATGTTGATTTTAAATTATTGATTACATCAGCAGTGATGAATTACAGCATAAGTTTGCAATTGCTTTACTTTTTGGACACACACACACACATCAAGAGTCAGTCTATGAATCTGAACAGTGACAAACAGCATATTCAGATAAACAGATCACCTCTGAACGTCACAAAACCAGCTACTAAAAAGTCACATAAAAATAAAAGAAAATAGTATGAATAAAATAAATAACTAAGACCATTCAGTTCATACTTTATTCATGCCCTAATACATGCTGAGAGCAATTGAAGAGTTTTAATTGGTGCACCCAGAATGCACTGCAAAATGCGTTTTGATGGTCACCATTGTTGAGATTCAGACACTGATTCTTGATGTCTGTGTGTGTCAAAATGGCAGAGAGATTCAAAGCTTTTTAATCACAACAACTGTTAAAATTCCAACTTACGCTGCAGAATCACAGTACTATAATCAATAAGGGAAATATACTGCAAGTCAGATATTAGGCTCTAAATAGGTTTAGTGATCACAACATGATGATTATGGCAAAATATAATTAACAGTCAATTATGATTCAGTCAGTTACAGCAGCCAGACAACAACTAATATTATAAAGTCAAGGGTCAAGAGTCCAACTAAAGCAAACGCTGATCACCATAATGGTGACTATAAACAGTGCGTCATTCCTTCAGTGATTCTGCTTGTGTTCATCACTAATGGTCAATCGTCACTTAATTAATCACTTAATTATCTTATTATCTTTAACACTGCTTCAGTGTTAATTTTAACACTCTTGAGTGTGGTCAAACTCCGAGGAGTTAATTTAACACTGGGATTTTTGCTGTGTAACATGTTATGATGCCAAGATCTATCATCATAGATAGAAAAAAAAAAGTAGGAGGTTAATTTTGAGTTTTGTTTTTGTATTCTATTTTGTATTTGATTTTGTGTATGGTAATACATTGCCCATTGGTTCTACTCTCTCTTAATCACTGTAAAACCGAATATAGTGTATTTTTTTTTTCTAAGAACGTTTTCCAGATGTTCAGTTTTGGTTATGGGAATGTTAAAATGTCCAGTTTCTTTAATGTTAACAGCAAACAATAACATTCTTTCAATCATTTCAACACCTGCTGTTAACACGCAGAATCACTGAAGGAAAGAAAAACAACAAGAACAGAAACTACAACTGACTTCCACCCACAGATTATAATCATCTGAAGATGAAAGAAGATATTAAATCTCTCAATATCTCAGCAGAGGAGTATTAAGCAACACCACAAACAGCATTACCATGTGAATAAAAGTGTCTTATTTTTTCCTTAAATGTTTCCCTATTATTGTTATTGCCGCTTCCATAGATGTCAGTGTGTATTTTACAAACTCTAAATGTATAGTTTTGTTTGTATTTATGTGTATTTAAATTTCTGAAACCTAAACATTATGTGGTTGAAAACCCTGCATATTTGTGATATTTTGACAGCGCTGAGCGCGTCTGTCACTGGCTCAGCGCCAGCAAACCTCATTTGGCAGTTGATCACGTGATGCACTGAACGTTCTAATCACACCAGCGTGATTGTACGCTCCAGGGACCAGCCACGACTGATTACATCAGTGTGACCGTACGCATCAAAGGGTTAAAATGTTCAGGAATGTTGTTCTAAGAATGTTTTCTCCCAACATCATGATAACATTTTTTTTTTAAATTCTACAAACAATTTATAAATGATATTTTTGTGTTAACCTCTTGAGAACATTATTGAAGACCACATAATGTTCTATTAATGTTACTAGAAGAACATTTGGTCTTAACTTTGAGAGAATCTTGCCTAGAATGTTTGCCAAAGTTATGAGAACGTTCCCTGTTAGCTGAGAATATTGCTATAATGCCTGTTTTCACCAGTAGATTAAAATTTAAATGATATTGTACTGGATATGCACTTTTTAAATATTTCTAGTGAATGCAATCACTGGTAATACTATTATAAACTAAAAAAAAGCAAAAATAATATTATAGTAATCGACAATGTTATAATTATTAAATGGTAAAAACGTTAAGCAATTTGTAACATTTGAAATGTGTAGCATATAATCAGTGCCACTTATTGCAAACTGAACGAGTAAACTAATGTGTTTAACATTTTACTAAAGCAGAGTATTTCTATGCTCGTGTCACCATTGACAAAAGTCAAGAATATGACAATAATTATGCACTAAAATATTTACAGGCAATTGTACTCTCAGCTCTTATTGTAACTAACACTAATTACAAAGACATGAAAATCAGAAAAAGAGCAGGCAAAATCAGATCTGATCTGTATAAAGACTTACAGTCAGGAGGCGGTTGTTTACTCCATTTTCTCCTGAGAGCAGGTTTGTTGGCAACAGTCACTGTATGAAACAAAAGTCTTACAGTAAATTGGACTTTAGTCACAGAAGCACATACAGAAAACATTATCTTTGAGTGATTCTTAAAAACAAATGTGAAAGTGTGAGAAATAAAATTATAAAATACAATTTCTTAGTGTTTTGCCTTAAGGAAATAAAAATAACTCTGCTAAGTGAATATGCAGTAAAGAAACCGGATTAAAACTTCCTCAGATGTTGTCTAAACTTTTTAGCTGCTCTCGTTTGGTCAACAACATTTAAAACAGTTTGTGATTCTCACCTCTGCTGGACATGTTGATGTTCACTTTCTTTCAGGCGTGATGCGTTTTCATTTGATCATCTCTGACTTCCGTCCATTTATCGTCCAGATTTCAGTCTAAGAAAAACACCATCCCTCTTCTATATTTTTTGTGCATGTTTTTCTTGAACAGTTTCGTGTTAACTGGATTGACCTGAGCATTTAAACTAGTGAAGAGTAGAGCTTCACCTGCAAACCTGCTGTGGGTCAGAGGTTTAGCATTTAGCTTCTTATTCTTGAAGTCACTTTAGATTAGAGAAAGTGTACCTCAATGTTACTTTAGCTCATATTAATTAAATCTATAAACTAAACTCATCATCTTACAGTACATTTCACATAACAAACATAAATAGGATATTTGTAACGAAACAAGATACCTGTATGTCGAGGCTTCATCATTATATTTTCTTGTTGCCATCAAGAATGCAGGAAAAGGTTTGTGGGACGAGTCAGTGTCTATGTTAAAAAGATAAAGACCTGTTGTTGTCTTTCTTGTCTGACAGCGTAACAGGTAAAGGTTCAAGTTACAGTTAAAGTGAGAACATGTGAATAAATAAAAATAAAAAAATAAATAAAAAACATTCAGGAGGCCAATAGTGCAGTCTGAGGCCACATTTGGACCATGTGGGGTAATTTGACTTTATTTAAGATTTTTAATCCATATGTATTATTATTATAGTTGTTGTTTTTTACCAGATATTTATTTTAAAGAAGTGCACTATAGGCATCCTCCAGTCTCAAGAGGCCATGGATCACGCCAGATGAGGATCACCTGTGGAGCATCGGCTGTGACTCAACAGTCCAATTCGGAGGTGTCAATCCCTGCGGATGAAATCTGAGGCAGGATTAATAGCTTGTCTCCTGGTTTTCCTCCGTAGCTGCTTTTCCTCAAATGTCTCCTCAAATTTTGAGGCCTTTCAACACAGCCTGTCCCCACTGAGGTCTATCTGAGGCAGTAGCTTCCCAAGAGTCCAGGTTGTTTCCAAAGGCCATAAGATCTCTTTTACTAACATCTTCGTACCTTAGATGGGGTCTGCTGCCTGTTGGTCGCTTTCCTTGTGACAGCTCACCATACAAAAGATCCATCGGAAAGTGGCCATCTTCCATTCAGACAACATGACCCAACCATTGCATTCGTCTCTGCTTGAGAATGGTGAACATGGAAGAAATCCCTGCTTTCTCAAAGACAGTGCAGTTGAGGATCTTGTCCTGCCCGGTGATGCCCAGGATGCGGCGGAGATAGGAAATGCATATGTAAAGGTATGTCTACTAATATGTTTATGTAAGTCTATTTTCTTGCCGAGCAAGCAGGGTCCATGACGTAGACGAACGTGCTCACCACACAAGCCTTGTAGACTTGGATCTTGGTATAGCGAAACTGGAGTGGCCTCTCGAGTGTGTGAAGCCTGGGTATAAAAAAAAAAGAGTTATGGAGAGCAAGATGTTATCCATGCATCAGGTCCCCCCTCTCCACATCATCAAAAAGATCCAAGGGATGGGCAAAAGCCAATACAACTTGGTATTGATGCCATCGCAGGAATTGCCAGACTTGGGCTATAAGCTACCCTGAACTGCCTTCGGGACTCCAACTCTGGATTAGGGTTGACTCCTGAAGCCTTTCCCATGACTAGGTATTGCCGCAAGGCAGCAGAGGTTTGAAATCAGAGTTTTCCTTCTTTTAGATGAGCTACTTTCCCAGCTGAACAAGCCCCGTCTGCCCAAAGCAAAACTGGTTTTAAGGCGCCAGTGACTCGCCTTCGCCCCTTCTCCTGTCAGTGAAAATGGTTCTGCCGGGTTTAGATACTAAACCACACATGAAGCTTGGTTGTCATAGGCTAATTGAGACGCATGCCTTTTGAGGAGCACTTTATAGGCAGTAGGAGCTTATCCCCACTACCGCCTCCTCAGCATTTAGCAACCTTTGGAACCTAAGAAGAACACTGAAATGTAATAACAAGTGTCTGATCAAAATATATATCATTAGATATCGTGATATTTGTAATGCAGTGGTTCTCAAACCTGTTCTGGAGAACCCCAGCACTGCACATTAGTGGAGACTGTAAGGCCTGAAGTGTGTCAAATCAGGGAGACATGTGCAGTGTGTTACAGTATGTACCCTCACAGCAACATAGTGTCGGTCATCTGGTCCCCATGTAATCCATGTCTGAAACACAATGTTGCTGTCTAGGTAAGGTGCGTCCCAATGTGAAGGCTGCGCACTTTGAAGGCCGAGAACTATTGCTAAAGTAAAGACAACTTCAAGCCGGGACTTTATGCTACAAACAATCCACAGCAACAGTGTAAAAGTAGCCCAATTCCAGACTTGGCAACACTGAATCAAGTGTCGTGAACCACGTTAAATGGCCTAGCAACTGTGTGGGAGCTGACAGCGGACTTTTGGGAGGGGATTTTAAATGTATTTATTTTTAGTTTGCTTTTTATGAGTTTTTATTGGATTTTGACATGCTTCAAAGCCGGCAACGACAGGAGACCGGACCTTAACCGAGTAAGAAATGTATGGTTAAAATGTTTAATGCTTGTATATTGTTAGCAACTGTTATCTAACCTAGTTTATTTCTTATGTTAAACGTAACTGTGAGTGACAATATACACTGCCCAGCCAAAAAAAGGGTCACTGTTTGGATTTTAATAGGCAAATATTTAAGGGTCTATGACTGGATCATTAATACAGTGATTATTATGTATCTAGTATGTTATATGATTGGAAACGGTTCTTTTAACCCTAAAAGATGGAGTGTGTAGCTTTTCATGTCTTGAACCATGTAGGAAGACTCATCGTGGCCATGTTCCTGGATGGCAATGCCAATATTCATCAGGGTTAAAATTGTGAGAAAATGGTTCAGAGAGCGTGAAGAATCATGTTGGCATGAATTGGTACCTCTGAGTCCAGACCTTAACCTCAGTGTAAGTGTTTGGGTTGTGCTGGAGGAGACTTTACAGAGTGCTCACCTCTTGTATTATCAATACAAGATCTTGACCAAAAATATTAATATTGTTAAACTGTTGATTAATATTGTTAAACTGCCGCCACATATATAAATCTGATGAGGGATATAATGAAAAATTTGGAGCTAGAGAAAATCAGATTGTCCTTCCATTGAGATCAATGGTTAATTGAGCTAAGAAGAGGATTTAATTTATACTTCAGGTGTTTATTGGATTAATGCCCCCCAATTTTGTTTTATACATATAGTCTGTTGTTTTCTCTGTGTATTTTCTTTCCTTTTTTTTTTTTTTTACTGTTATTAGTTCATGTTGAGAAATGAGTGAATATGGTTTTGAATGGTTTTGATATGTTTAAGGAAAAATCTAATAAATAAAGTATTTTAAAAAAGTGTACTCTCCTTAAGTACACTTAAGTGGCCTTTAATTTTAGTTATATTATATTATCTGCAAGTGCACTTTTTAAAAAGTATACTTCTCAGATTTTAAGTACACAAAAAGCACACTTCCAATAGAATTAAACACACTTGTCTTTCACAAGGGACGGGTCGGTACACTTGTAAAATTTGCTTATTTCTCTGGATTTACAGTAAATATCCCTTTAAACATTTGGGATACTGTAAGTACACAAGTCAAGAAAATATATAACACTGTTCTAGTGATTTTTGAATATTTTAATAAAAGAAAAATCTTTAAGGCTGTGTAGTGTGGACATTTGTCCACCTGAAAAAAGTATTTAAAGGTTTTATTGTTCTTCCTCTCCAGGAAGGCTCTGCGGATGAAGCGCTCTGGAATTCCAGGAGCCACGATGATCTGAGACACGGTGGTGCTTTCACCAGGCCCCTGTTTCACTCGGATCCGCAGGTCATAGTAGGACTGAAGTTCGCTGTCCTCCATGTCGATACGGAGATTATTAGAGTCGATCAGATTTGAGAGGGCCTTGTCCACCAGGTACCTATTGTCCCAGCGACTGATTAAGATTTGTGCTTCGCTTTTCCATTGACTCCCATCAGCGATGTTATCAGGAGCTGGCTCAGCATTAAAGGTAGTTATTTTCCTTTCAGCCTCCTGAATGCATATCAGTTTTGTGTCTTTTCGGATTCCTCTGTTATGATGTTGAGAGGTGACATAAGTGCACTCTCCAGATTCAACGGGCCCGCAGTAATCATATTCTGTCTCTGAGGTCCAGCACCAGTTGTAACTTTCACCATGTAAACCACAGGAGTGATCTGAGCGACACGGCTTGTCTTTATAGGTTACATCCACATCTGGAGAGCAGTAGTCCCAGCCTTCATCAGTGTGGCACCAGTAGTAATCACCACTCTCATGACATTGGCATTCATCTATGCAAAACTTATCATTGATAGACCGATGGAGAAACATCTTTGATTCCACGGGCCCACAGTATCCCCAGCCTCCCTCCTTCAGCCAGCACCAGTTGTAGTTCTGACCCTGCTTCCCACATGAACTGTCTTCTCTACACTGCCTGTTCTTGTAATCTGTGTTTACAGATGGTGAGCAGTAATCCCGTCCCTGTGCAGTATTGCACCAATAGTAGCCTTCAGACCTTTGGTAACAGCTGTCATAACACATAGCGCCTGTCTTAGATCCATAATAGATCTTGCTATCGGTCAGCAGCCCACAATATCCCCAGGAAAATAGATCAGGTTTGCACCAATAGGAGCCATCTCCACCTAACCCACACTTATAGGAAGAGTGGCACTCTCTATGCCAGTAGTCTATGTTTGCTTCAGGTGAACAGAACATTGTCTGGACTTTTCCATATTTATCAGCAGACTTACACTTGTATTCACCATCCACAGACTTGCAGGCATCTATACATTTTGTTCCAAGATGAGTAAAGTGAATTTTTCCATCACTTGGCCACATTGAACAGAAGAAAAGGAGCAACACAAGAGAGGTGTGAAGATGTGCCATTCTTTCTGTAAAGAGGAGGATAAAGTGAAGAGTAAGAGACAACATGCTTTACACTGTAAAAAATAATACACTAAATCAACTTTGTAGCAATATACAATGTTAAATTCAACAACACTTAAGAATTGAGTTAGAATTAATCAAATTACCTCCTTACAAATCAACCATTCAGAATGAGTAACTGTAAAGAGCACACACAAAAATTAAGTAAAACAAAAAATAAAAAAACACTTAATGGAAGTGTTTTTGGAATTGAACACACACAAAGTTGGTATTATAATGATTATTAATTAAAAGAAGGATTAATTAAAAATGATTGTATTGAATCTGATTTCAAGTATGAATAACGAGCTGCTTAAAGTGTGCATTTTAACAGAAAATGCACAGAAAAATCCCCAGTGTTAAATTAAAGGCACAATATGTAAAATCTTTATATTAAAATATCCAAAAACCACTTGTACAGTGTTATACATTTCGTTCAGCTGTGTACTTACATTATCCTAAATGTTTCCAAGAATTTGTAAATTCAGAGAAATTCACAATTTTAAACTGTCTTGTCATTTGCGCCTGTCAATGACGTAATATCTGCGTTATTGCTGGTTTCCGCTTGTACTGCATAGTAACCATGGCAACAGACACGATGTCATAGTTGTGTCTGTTTATCCCGTTTCCTCAGTCCTGTCTTTGTCACATGTTCCTTGTTTTCAGTTTAGTCCCGTCATCAGTCATGTGCTCTTTGTTTTGTTTCCATCAGTCCTGTCGGTTGTCATGTGGTTTTTGTTTTGGTTTCAGTCTCATCATTTGTCCTTTGTCTTCAGCTGTGTATCATAATTAGTCATGCCTGTCACCTGTGCCCAGCTCGTTATCCTCTTGTGTTCCTCTGTATATCTTCCCACTGTTTCTGTCCAGTCCTTGTCGAGTGTTAACGTTTCGTGGTTGTTTATCCCTGCCTGAATCCTGAGTTTATTATTATTAAAACTACTTTATATCATTCAGTTCTCCTGTTCCGTGCGATCGTTCCTACACCACAGTGTTACACATGGACAGCATGCTGTTGTTGTTTCTTTCAAACATTATGGACCATGGCAAGCAAACTTTGGGACAAAAGGAGAAATAAAACGAGGCTCAATATTGGCAAGAGCTTTGCGACAAACTTTGACTTGACAGAGACGGCGCTCTCGCACGTTATTAGACGAGGTAAACAAATCTAGGCTACATAAGACTAATCAATGTTATAAAGCTCAACATGACAAAGTGTTTGAATATCATCAGTATGATAATCTAATGTTGATCTAGCTCACTGTTGAGTCTCATACAGACAACAAACTAATACACAGAAAAACATTACAACTTTCAACACGCTCAAATACAGTTTAGTATGATAGTGAAACGTTAGACCAAGTGAAACAGTGCTGCGTTACCTCAGTTTTAATTCATCAAATAAACTGACCTGTATCAGTAATATTCCAGCACTTATGAGTAGTTCGGTAGAATGAAATGTCCTCGTTTCTTTATATCCCCGAAACTCGCGTGTGTCACTGATGTCTCTCTTTAGTAATCGCGTCCACGATTCGCGGCCACAACCTGCTTCACACCACATTCATGTTAAAAACATGCATTCACTCATCCATAAACTTTATTTCCCCATAAATACTATTAGATCCATCGGCATGACGACAAGTTCCATGATTTTTTTTTCACTGCATCATCAATCTACACCTTTTTTAATGTTTTGAAGAGTTTAGTGACCCCTAACAGAGAAAAATACAGACTGCATTTAAATCTCTTTGAGTTTGAGTCCACACTCCAAAGTGTTAAAATTAACTCTGAAGTGGTGTTTAAGTTAATAAGAATTAAGTGAATCATTGAATTTTAATCAGCATTGTGGTCAGTGTTTATTTTAGTTGGGCTCTTCAACCTTGTCATTTTAATATTTAGAATGAAGAAAGAAAGAAAGAAAGAAAGAATTTATTTGACATTCAGATAATCATCATCTCTAAACATCACAACAAGCTACTAAAAAGTCACATAAAAACAGCAAAAATAAAAGAAAATAGCAAGAATAAAATAAATTACTCAGACATTTGAGCACATAATTTATTCCTGCTGCAACGTATGATGAGAACCAAGGATGAGTTTTGATTGGTGCACCCAGAATGCATTGCAACCTTTTTTTGATTGTCACCATTGTTGAGATTCATACATTGATTCTTGATGTCTGTGTGTTTAACTGAAAGACTTTTTACCAGAACAAATTTCAAAGATCTCTCTGATTATGCTGTAGAATCACAGCGCTGCTGTAATCAATGAGGCAAATCTAAATAGTCAGATCAAATGATGATTGTGTCAAAATATAATCAGCACCACCTGATCATTTTTTTCTTGGCTTGCCTGTCTATTAAACCTTAGTTACAGCAGCCAGACAAAACTTTGTGTTTAGAGGTCAAGGCTTAAGAATCCAACTAAAGCAAACACTGATCCCCATAATGGTGATATAATTGCTTTAATAACATTTTTACTTATATTTTTAATATAATAACATTTTAATAACATTGTTAACATCAGGCCTTTATAAACCCCTTGGAGCCATGTGGATTACTTTTATGATGGATGAATACACTTTTTTTAGGCTTCAAAATACAACGCCCCATTCTCTACCATTCTAAAGCTTGGAAAAGCCAGGATACTTTTAATGTAACTCCCATTGTGTTCATCTGAAAGAAAATAGTCTGATACACCTAGGATGGTTTGAGGGTTGGTAAATCACTGGATAATTGTCATTTTGGGTGAACTATCTCTTTATGGAGCCTAACTGTCTTTTAATGGAGTAGTAACAGTAACAGCAGGAACTAGCAGAAGCATTTCAGTTTTATTCAGATTTTGTTTGCATAAAATTATTTGCTATCCAGGTATTAACTGTCTCAAGGCATGAAACCAGATGATCTAATAAAAAAGTAATATTCTGGTTTGATTGGAAAATAGAGTTGGAGATTGTAAGCATAACAATGATGGAGCTTAAAGAAAACATGTAGAAGGAAAACAGTAGAGGGTCAAGAATGGATCCCTGTGGATCACATTAAAGGATCGGCGCAAAAGGAGAAGTAAAAGATTCAATATTAACAGAAAAGTCTTACTCTTTAAATATGAGGTGAACCACTGTAATGTCAGGCCCTGAACCCCAACTACACACTCGAGTCGTTTCAGAAGAATATCATGATCAATAGTGTCAAATGTGGCACTAAAATCCACTCTAAGCTCTGTTATGTGTATGTTCCTATAGACTTAACATTGCTAAACTATCCCTAAATTGCTCAAATAAATGTAAAATGTAAAAAATCAAACCTGAGTCAAACAGCAAACTGAGTTTTCTGCTGGATATTATAGTAGAGATGTCTCTTGTTTTCTTGAATTCTTTTGCCACTATATCGTGGGCTAGTGTACTTATGTTATGCAAGATGCGTGTCAGCCAATCAGAAAGGATATGTATGTCATAGAGATATCAGACCTCTGAGCCTTCTTTCCAAAAAATCACATGACTTTCAGAGTAAATATCACAGTCTGGTACACACAGGTCTGCATATTAGGACCTTGATTAGACCTTTATTAGCGGGTCAGGGGTGTTTGTTTAGGGTTGGAGAGCTAAACTCTGATGGACAGTGAGACTCCAGGAGCAGATTAAATGATTTATAGTAAGAATACATTTTTACATTTTAAAATGCATTAATCTATTTTCTGTTGGCTTATTGAAGTGTGCATGTGTGAAATTTGACAGGAATGTGTCCTTACTGTGGATTTCACATCCAGAGTGAACAAACATTTTGCTGTGAAGGAGGAGGAAATATATCACGAACTCAGACTTGACGCAAAGAACTATAAAAATGTCTTCACATCTCGTGCAGTGGTTCAGTCGAAATACTGCATCTGTAACTGCAGATAATATATTAGCTGTAAGTTTCCCACTGACATATTGCAAAACTCTTTTTTTGTTATTATGTTATGGTGTCACTATCTGGAAATAAACTGATTTATTAATAAAGTCTTGTAAACATGGTTTACTTGAATTGTGAGATCAGTGGTTTGCATGTAAACCGGGAAAATGTGTTATTTTAATAAGCTTGTTTTTGTGAGTAATGGCGTACCGTTGTGCATGGACACATGCTCATTAAGAACTTCAATACAAGTATGACAGAAATAAAATCAACGTGGTTAATAATAAGTGAAGCTGGTGATGCTGTTTGAGGAGTTGTTTATCCTCCTCTGCTGAGATCTTAAGAATGCCTTCTTCCATCTTGATTTCATCTAATGCTGTGGATGTGTCAGTTGTAGTTCTTGTGTTTCGCTTTCCTTCAATGATTCTGCTTGTTAACAGCAGGTGTTCATCACTAATGCTCAATCATCACATATTAACTTTAACACTGCTTCAGTGTTACTTAACTCTCTAAGACTGGATTATATAAGCACTGACCCCCAGTTTCACAGACAAGGTTTACGTCTAATCCCAGACTAAGATTGAGCTGTTTTAACTCAAAGAAACTTGAACATGACATATCTGGCACTGACATATAAAATATGTCAGTGTCATTGTTTTGTCTCAAGATGCTCACCAGTAATGTTTTTCTTCTTTATTATGGCACTTTTACAAAAGCTACTTAAATGTCCTAATTGAACTAAGGCCTAATCCTGACTTTGTCTAAGCCCTGTCTGTCAAACTGGGCCTGAGAGTATTAATTTAACACTGGGGGTTTTGTTGTGTGCTCTTCGGCCCCTTCTAAGTATAAAATTCAAGCAAGGTTTTGTGCTTTGGAGCTGGTTTTAAATTAAATAAACTTGAAATAAACTTGTTCACATAACCACAAAATACATGTTGGCTCAACGTTTTGATTTACACTACGTGAAAACAGCATTTAGATTGTATTTACACCATGTAAAAGTATCAGTTCTTATAAGAGTAAATAGTAATTAGATGCTATCTTTATATTGACAGATATTATTTGCACCTCAGTATTTTTGTACATTAACAGGATGCAATAATATCATTGAGTGTAAATGATTATATCTATTACAATTATTAAATGGATGCTGCCTTATTGTTAGAATAAAAACCCTCCCTAGCCCTTCTCCTAACCCCACCCAATAAACACTTTTCATATTATTACACACTCGTTCACAGTTTATTTTCATTTTTATTGAAAATGAATGAGAGCTTGGCAAAATGCAGAATCGAGCCCGCGTCGATCGCGTTAAAATCCAGGTCTGCAAGCCAAAATTACTACTGCTCCTCCACCGCAGACAATGAATTCATTACATCTTTTTCAAACAGACATTGGTGGGCAGAGCTAGTGTAGATAGACTTTGCCAGCAAGGGACGCTATTTGCACTTAGTGTAATAGACACTCGGTTTTGTTTAATGCGCACATGCCCGAAAGCACCACCCAAGTTTCAAACAGACACGCATTTTTCTCTATTTGCGATATTTCAGGCAACTTTGCTGCCCTCCCCAAGTATGCGCTGCACCAGCTCACAAAGTGCACTCAGTGGTTTTCCTGGGGGGCCTCCATCAGAGTTATATCAGTTATAATACAGACTACAAGTAAATCAGTTCAGGCTGAATGGCAAAGGGCATAGGCATGCAAATGGAAAGAAATTAACTATACCTGTGCGCAAAATGTTGGATTTCAATGCTATACATTTCTCTCAGCCACGGTGCCATCATCTGTGCTGATCTGTGTCTTATTGATATAAGAGCCCCCTAGTGGTCGGGAGCATTTCCATTGTGTTGTGGCTTTATTTCATTGTGTTGTGAACTTATGTTTGCTTTTTAAATTTTGTTGTGTTGTGCACTACTGGGCCACCGTAATTAATAGATCCAGTAATACATTTAAGGATTGTCTAATTAGTACAAGCTGTGCTATTAATATTGTCCACTAGAGGAAGCCACAGGACAACGAATTTTATAAGCCCAATCCATTTGTATCTTGTTGCAGTCCATTTGAATCGAAATAAATTAATTTAGAACATTTGTATAACTATGGTACATTAAACCTGACATTCAATCTGTGAAATGCTTAGGCCTATAGTTAATTAAATGTTTAACTTTCTTTTGACCCCAATAAAGTTGCCAGACACTGTTCAATATAATGCTGTTTATTCAAAATAAAGACAATGCGGACTCGTTGACGTATCGGAGCAACAGTCCAAAGTGACCAATGGGGCGTCTATGTATTTATTATGTCTTTGATTGCAAGTACACAAGTCAACAAAATATATAACACTACTTTGGTCATTTTTGCATATTTTAATCAAAAAAACTTTGTGTCTTTAAAACTGTGTAGTGTGGACATTTGTCAGTCTAAAATAAGTGCCAATAGATTGATGAATTATTTCTGTTTTGAATGTTCTGTTGTGAAGATATTTTTATTTATCAGCATTTATAATAGTAATTAGTCATTCTAGATTTTTTCTATCAGTATCATTGCCATTGAAAACCCACTGCTGGCAACTAGTTAAAAGTAATCTTTGCATTGGGAAAGTCACACAGATTTTTCATGACAAATGATTTGTTTATTCTGCTCAGTATTTGTGTTTGTATCTGCTCAGCAAAAAGCTTAAAGATTCTCATCTGTAGTAGGTCTACTATACTTTGCACATTTCCAAACCAAAGCTCTAACGCCGATTTGGCTTTGAAACATTAACAGTAACCCGAGCTTGGTTCCTGAGGCTCTCCAGGAAGGCTCTGCGGATGTAGTATTCTGGAATTCCATCAGGCACGATGATCTGAGACACGGTGGTGCTTTCACCAGGCTTCCGTCTCACATTCACCTGGATCTGCAGGTTGTAGTGTTTCTGATTCTCAACCTTGACAATGCCCTGCATGTCGATACGGAGATTTTCAGAGTGTATCAGATTTGAGCGAGCTTGATCCACCAGGTATCCATTGTTCCAGCGACTGATTAAGATTTCTGCCTCGCTTTTCCAAGGACTGCCATCAGCGATGTTATCAGGAGCTGGCTCAGAAGTAAACGTGGTTATTTTCTTGTTACCTCTGTCCACTTTTGTGCATATCACTTCTTTTTCTTTTTTGGCTCTCTTGTTGCGATTTTGAGAGGTGCGATAAGAACACTCTCCAGATTCAACGGGCCCGCAGTATTGAGATTTTCCCTCTGAGGTCCAGCACCAGTTGTACTTATAATCATGTAAACCACAGGAGTGATCTGAGCGACACGGCTTGCCTTCATAGGTTACATTCACATCTGGAGAGCAGTAGTCCCAGCCTTCATTAGTGTGGCACCAGTAGTATTTACCACTCTCATAATACTGGCATCCATCTATGCAAAAATTATCATTCATAGACCGATGGAGAAACATCTTTGGTTCCACGGGCCCACAGTATCCCCGGCCTCCCTCCTTCAGCCAGCACCAGTTGTAGTTCTCATCCCGCTTACCACATGGACTGTCTTCTTTACACTGCCTGTTCTTGTAATCTGTGTTTTCATATGGTGAGCAGTAATCCCATCCCTGTGCAGTATCGCACCAATAGTAGTCTTCATATCTTCGGTAACAGTTGTCATAACACAAAGCGCCTGTCTTAGATCCATAATAGATATTTTCATCTGTCACCAGCCCACAATATCCCCAACGAAATGCAGTAGGTTCACACCAATAGTAGCCACTTTTACCTATCCCACACTTATGTCCAGGGTAGCACCCTCTATCCAAGTAGTCTATGTTATTTCCAGGTGAACAGAACATTGTCTGAACTTTTCCATATTTATCAGCAGACTTACACTTGAATTCACCATCCACAGGCTCGCAGGCATCTATACATTTTGTTCCAAGATGAGTAAAGTGAATCATCCCATCACTTGGCCACATTGAACAGAAGAAAAGGAGCAACACAAGAGAAGTGTGAAGATGTGCCATTCTTTCTGTAAAGAGGAGGAAAAAGTGAAGAGTAAGAGACAACATGCTGTACACTATAAAAAATAATACACTATATCTACTTAATTAAATTGTGGCAATATACAAGTAATGTTGTTAATTAAATTCAATTCAAGAATCGAGTTAGAATTAATCAAATTACCTCTTAACTACACCTTTTTTATTGTTTTTGAAGATTTTAGCAGTGAAAAAGACAGACTGTGCATTAACTCTCATTGAGAATGAGTCCAGTGTTAAAATGATCAATGAAGAGGTGTTCAAGTTATTAAGATTTAAGTGATTAATTGAGTTCTTATTGTGGACAGTGTTAACTTTAGATGGGCTCAACAAATTTGTCTTTCTGATATTGAAAGAAAGGAAGAATTTTTTTGACACACAGAATCTCAACAACGGTGACAAACAGCATATTCAGATAATCATCATCTCCAAACATCACAAGCTACTAAAAGTCACATAAAAACAGCAAAAATAAAAGAAAATAGGAAGAATAAAATAAATTACTCAGACATTTGAGTTCATAATTTATTCCTGCTTCAACGTATGATGAGAACCGAGGATGAGTTTTGATTGGTGCACCCAGAATGCATTGCAACCTTTTTTTGATTGTCACCATTGTTGAGATTCATACATTTATTATTGATGTAATCAATTAATCAAATCTAAGTATGAGTCCAGTGATTCAAGTCAAATGATGATTGCATCAAAACATAACCAACACCACCTGATCATTTTTTCTTGGCTTGCTTGTCTATTAAACTCGGTTGCAGCAGCCAGACAAAACTTTGTTAAAACGTCAAGGCTCAAGAATCCAACTAAAGCAAATGCAGATCACTATAATGGTGATATAATTGCCATTTTTCTCCTTCAGTGACTATGCTTGTTAACATCAGGCGTCTTAACGTCAGGCCTTTTTTAACCCCTTGGAGCCAAATGGATTACTTTTATGATGGATGAATACACTTTTTTTAGGCTTCAAAATACAACACCCCATTCACTACCATTCTAAAGCTTGGAAGAGCCAGGATACTTTTCAGTGTAACTCTGATTGAGTTCGTCTGAAAGAAATATACACCTAGGATGGTTTGAGGGTTAGTAAATCATTGGATAATTTTCCCTTTAAGGAGCCTAACTGCCATTTAATGGAGTTTTTTTGGTTGCATAACAATGTTTGCAGTTCAGGTCTTAACTGTCTCAAGGCATGAAACGAGATGATGTAATAAAAAAAAAAAATTTCCTGGTTTGGTTGGAAAATAGAGTTGGACATTGTAAGCATAACACTGGATGATGATTTATGTTATGTGTCTGAAAGATGGAGCTTAAAGGAAACATGTAGAAGGAAAACAGTAGAGGGTCAAGAACGGATCCCTGTGGGACACATTAAAGGATCAGTGGAAAAGGAGACGTAAATGACTCAAAATTAACAGAAAAAGTCTTACTCTTTAAATATGAGGTGAACTGTAATGTCAGGCCCTGAACCTCAACTACACACTTGAGTCATTTCAGAAGAATATCATGATCAATAGTGTCAAATGCGGCACTAAAATCTAACAATATCAGGATAGCAGATAACCCAGAATCAAGATCACAGTATGTTATTTGTAACCATCAGCAATGCCGACTCAACAAGGGTTCTCAAAGTCCCGACTCCGGCTCTTCTGGCTGGACTGCTATCATGTGCAATAAAACCTCTACAAATGATTCAGAACGCTGCAGCACGTCTTGTCTTCAACGAGCCCACGTCACGCTCCTCTTCATCTCTCTGCACTGGCAACCTCTTGCTGCTCGCATCAAGTTCAAGGCATTGACACTTGCTTACAGATCCACCACAGGCTCTGCACCCTGTTACTTCCACTCACTGTTACAAGTCTAGCAAGCCTGCGATCACTAAAGGAGCGAAGGATTGTGGTACCGTCACAGAGAGGCACAAAATCACTCTCCAGAACATTCTCCTTCACTGCTCCCTGCTGGTGGAATGATCTCCTTACCTTCATCAGGAATGCAAAATCCTTGGTAATATTCAAAAGACAGCTGAAAACTCATCTCTTTCATGAGCACTTCACCCCATCATAAAAAAAACAACAACTATCCTTTCATTTCCTCTAATCCCTCCCTATTCCAGCGTATGCTACTCTGAGCAATGTCTGAAACTTGTGTGGTGAGCACTTCCTGTGTCTATTTGCCTCTTCATGATATATCACGTGTTATATTCCTCACTTGTGAGTCGCTTTGGATAAAAGCATCTGCCAAATGAATAGATGTAATGTAAGTGCTCTAAGCTCTGTTCTGCGAATGTTCCAATTGAATTAATATTGCTAGAATGTCCCATGAACCAAAAATAAAATAAACAATGAATAAATAAAATAAATGTAAATGTAAAATAAAAAAGTCAAACCTGAAGAAAATCGATGTTCCAAACAGCAAACTGAGTTTTTCTGTGTCTTGTTTTCTTGAATGCTTTTGCAGTACTCTTGCCACTTCATCATGGGCTTAAATAAGCATACTTATGTTATGCAAGATGCATGTCAGCCAATCAAAAAGGATATGTATGTCATAGAGATGTCAGACCTCTGAGCCTTCTTTCCAAAAAATCACATGACATTCAGGAAGAAGACCACAGAAGGGGGTCTGGGCATTGAGACTTTGACTAGACCTTGATTTGCGGGTCAGGGGTGTTTGTTTAGGGTTGGAGAGCTAAACTCTGATGGACAGCGAGACTCCAGGAGCAGATTAAATGATTTATAGTAAGAATATATTTTCACATTTTAAAACGCATTAATCTGCTTTCTGTTGGCTTATTGAAGTATGCATGTGTGAAATTTGACAGGAATGCGTCCTTACCGTGGATTTAAGCACATCCATAGAGAACAAACATTTGCAGCAAAGAAGGAGGAAATAAATCGCAAACTCAGACTTGACGCGAAGAATTATAAAAATGTGACGATAATATATGAGCTGTAAGTTGACATATTGCAAAACTCTTCTTGTGTTATGGTGTCACTATCGGCAAATAAACTGATTTATTAATAAAGTCTTGTAAACATGGTTTACTTGAATTGTGAGATCAGTGGTTTGCATGTAAACCGGGAAAAACGTGTTATTTTACTAAGCTTCATTTTGTGAGTTATCGGCGTACTGCTGTGCATGGAAACATGCTCATTAAGAACTTCAATAAAGAAATAAAATCAATGTGGTTAATAATAAATGAAGATGGTGATGCTGTTTGTGGAGTTGTTTAATCATCCTCTGCTGAGATCTTAAAAAATGTAATGTCTTCTTTTATCTTTAGTTGATTTCATCTAATGCTGTGGATGTGTCAGTTGTAGTTCTTGTGTTTCGCTTTCCTTCAATGATTCTGCTTGTTAACAGCAGGTGTTCATCACTAATGCTCAATCGTCTCATATTAACTTTAACACTGCTTCATTGTTACTTAACTCTCTAAGACTGGATTATATAATAGACACTATGTAATGTAGTGTAATAGACAGTCGGTTTTGTTTAATGCGCTCATGCCAGAAACCACCATCAAGTTTGAAACAGACACACTGTCCAACATTTTTCTCTATCTGCTATACTTGAGGCAACTTTGCTGATCAAACAAGAGAAAAAAGGAGTGCCACATTTGAATAACATGAATGAAAGCAGCACAAATGTAGGCTGTAAATGTAGCCTATTTATTAAACATAAACACGGCTTTTGTGTCTTTGGCTTTTCCACATATTCTGGCCCTGATGATCATCACATATACTTGCCACTTGTTCCATTTCTCCAAATCTGTTTTTGTGAATGAATGAATCTCACTAACCGTTGCTATGGTCTTTATCAACAGCTGCTTTCGCCACCTACTGGTGAGATGAACTAACAGCAGATTGAGATCATGCATCGGTGCTCTACTGCTATACCTGCTGTTCCTGGGTGTGAAATGTTGCACTTCCTGTCGAATTTGAACCACTGGAGGTCTCCTTTAGTTCTGTAGAAAACAAGGAAACACCGTGGTCTTTAATTTATTTGTTAGTAATGTTTTATTAGACAGGTGAGCTACTATTCAGATACGTTTATCACTAGAAAAGTAATCATTGTGATATAGCTCAAAAAACACTGTCTGAATCTCTTATTTTCTTGATTTATCATGAGTAAAATGTTTAAACCATCATTCCAGGGGCTCCTCCAGGGTTTCTGGGCCCTCTGCCTAATTTATACTCCGGGCCCCAATATTCCAGCCAAAGCTGTTTGGTTGAGAGGTTGGGAGGTTATTAAAATGAACATAAAAGCTTCAAAATTTGTGTTTTTGAAATGGGTGTGTGTAATTAACTGTTAAAGTATCATGAAGTTATGTTTACCAAACACCTGGTAAGTGAAGGAACCTGTGGCGAATTAGTCTTTGGGCTTCTAATATCATCTCTGCACCACTTCATTGACATGTAACAATAAACATAACAATTACTGCACTATTATTATTATTATTATTTCACACACACGCATTTCCAGAATGGAAACGATCTAAAACAGCAAAAAAAAAATTATTCTGATGCTCATATAATCAACATTATGAATCATGAACCCAAATGTATGTTAAAAAAGAAACAAAATGTTCCTTATGAGTTTCTTTTGAACACATATTTTGTGACAAAGAGGAATCAGTTCTCCTGTGTAGATAGTGAACAAAGAGGATTTGTTTGAAAGATTCAATATTATGTGCAAATGCAGTTAACTGCTCCAAGTTTGAGTCTACCAATAGTAATTTGAGCCAGTGATTTATTGAGAGTACTGTTCTCTCTTTCCAATTTAGTAGAATATGTTTCTTTGCTATGGACAGCGAGATTAATAAGAATGGTTTGAGATTATTGAGAATTTGTAAAGTAGACATTAGTCTCCCATTAGGCTGTTCTATGGATAACCTTATTTTGAATAATTTGGATTGCCAATGTCGTTAGCCCATTGTTGAATTTCTAAAAAAAAAATAAATAAATAAAAAAACTACTAAAAAATAGTTTAGTTTGTCATGTATATTTTTCTTTCATTAAATCAGATAACATTTTAATCTGTCACATGGTCATGTTACTACATGCTCCCCTATGGGGCATGTTGTCACATTTCACTTCCCTTCTTTCGGGGTAAATAAAGAAACTATACACTGTATTATTGAAAGAAAGCCACATATTTGTACCAGACATGTGAAATTAATTTGGAACAAAACAAATTCTCTGAACTCAAGATTTACACAAACTGCAAAAAGTCAAAAAACTTTAGGTTGTGCCCCGCTCTCCCCAAAAACACATTCGCCAATGTGTACTTTGGAAATCAGACATGTTTGTTTTCTCTTTCCAGTAAATCACACGAGATGTAATTTGAACTCTTACCCTGACCAATCTGAGTCCAATCAATCATTCAAATGGATGGTGTAAATGCATATGGTGGTGAATATACACTGTACAGTATATAGTGAACTAGTGCATATGGGGCGCTTGAGGATACCGGCGGCACAAACCAGTGTAACGGAGGCCAGCTAATCACTTCCCTGATCTCAGAAGGCACTTGCTGTAGTCTTTAGTCTCCTTGTTAGAGTGTCTGACTCCTATACCAGAGACCCGGGTTCGAGGCCCGCACAGAGTGGGGCGAATAGGACCGAGATGAACCTGCAGCTTTTGACTGAAGCTAAGTGGGTTTGGGGCTGGTCAGGTCCGGGATGGGACTCCTGGAGACGAGGAAGCTCCTGGAAGAGGTGTTAGTGAGGCCAGCAAAGGCTTCATATAAACCTTTCTCAGAAAGATAAGGGGTGTAACCCCGATGCAAAATAGTCCCTACAGCACATCTCCTTCTTATTCTTGTAGTCACTTTGGATTGAAGCACTGTAATGAAAGTGTAACTCAATGTTACTGCAGCTCATTTATTAATTAAATTAATAAACTAAATAATTTAGTGTAAATTCATCATCTTTACGGTACATTTCACATAACAAACATATATAGGATATTTTTAATGAAACAAGATACCTTGTATGTCGAGGCTTCATCATGCTTATATTTTCTTGTTGCCATCAAGAATACAGGAAAAGGTTTGTGGGACGAGTCAGTCTCTTCGAAAAAAGACAAAATAAAATAAACTTTTGTTGTCTTTCTTGCCTTTAGCAGGTGCGGGTAAATGTTCAAGTTACCGTTTCTGTGAACATGAGACAACAAAGAAACAACAAACAAACAAAAAACAAAAAACATAAAAAATCATCCTCAGTTCCATTTTTTTTTTCGTTTATTGGGAACAAATGAGGACATGACACATTATAAACACAGTGTATTTATCACAGTCTTTCCCTCCTTATATTTCTCACGTAATTATTACACAAGTTATACCATCAAAAAGCATGAAAAGCACAATTGAGAGTGTCATATGCATAAAAAGTTTGCCATTTTATTTAAATTCTCTATCTGCCTGTATGTTATCAATGTAAAGAAAAACCTTTTAACATTGCAGATGTTGCAAAATCTTTGTGTATTTTGTCACGCACACTGTCCTCTGGCGGTGAGACTATAGAACTGCAGCACCAGATGTTACAGTACAGACATTAGACTGCGGTTACACACAATCCTTATTATTTACAGATATTGAGTCATATTTAACCCCTTATGTGGGTCAGATATAGAATTCAGACACATAGTCTTACGTTTTTATCTTAATGTACTAAAAATGCATTTAAAAAAATAATTACACGAATTAAACACTGAATAATACAGCATAACATTAAAAACTACAATTACCAACATTAAGGAAAATCCTCTCTGTTTAAATGGGAACCACCAGCAGGGTGTTAAAAGTAACACTGAATCAGTGCTAGAGTTCATTAGATACTTCAGTGATTAATTAAGTGATGATTGTTTGATTATTGAAGACCTGATGATACACAGTAAAAACCCCAGAGTTAAATCAACTCTGCTCAGATAACATTTGGTCCCTCTCGAAATAGAGTTAAAGTAACACTGAACTAGTGTTAAAATAACACTCTTCAGTGATTGAATGTCTTTTATCTTCAGTTGATTTCATCTAAGACTGTGGCTGAAGTCAGTTGTAGTTCTTGTGTTTCTCTATTCTTTAGTGATTCTGCTTGTTAACAGCAGGCGTTCATCATTAATATTCAATCATCGCTTAATTAATTGCTTAATTATCTTCAACTCTGCTTCAGTGTTACTTTAACACTATTTAGAGAGGGACCAAATGTTATCTGAGTAGAGTTGATTTAACTCTGGGGTTTTTACTGTGTAACAAGCAGAATCACTGAAGAAAAGAGAAACACAAGAACTACAACTGACTTCAGCCATAGCCTTAGATGAAATATATTATATATAAAAGTTGTAATGAGAGCTCAACACAAACATGGTGATGGTCAACAATTGTAATTCATTAAAAATATGAACTCTAAACCGTATAACAGCTAAATAATAACACCAACAGCACCATAAATCAAGCCAGTAAATGAAAAACAATGCATATTTTTTAATAACCGTTTGGGAACTAGTACTATATTGTTTTTTAAGGCCCAAGGCTTGAAAGGGTGAAGGCCCTATTTTTTTCCGTAGAATTATTATTTGTTGTTGTTGGCGTTGGCGTCGTCGTTGTCGTTGTTGTTCATGGTTTCGGGGGCTTTTGTGGCTCTTAATATGCTCAAAAACTAAGAAACAAAACTAAGACATAGAACCATTTCATTTGTACTGCACTGACAATATATTTTTATATAATTATTTTATTAGATTAATTAAAAAAAAAAAAAGATAAATACTTTTTAACTCAAAATTTTTAACTCTCAATTGATAACTTCACACACATTTGAAAGTGTCCTATGAAATAAAATTAATCTACATTTTGTTGCGTCTGGAGCTATCAAACACACAAGAATCACATACGCGGCCCTAGAAATGGCATCCTTTCCAATAATTCATTGACAAAGGAATGAACACATTTCCCCAGTTGTGTATTATTACTGTGCATTTTGTTCGTTTTGTATATTGTATAGTGTTATGCATGCCTGAAATTGGGAACTACTAGATAGACTTTATTAAGGTGGTGTTTCATATGAAATTACTTCTTGTTTAATGACACCTTTGTGGACATCACCATCTCCATAGAACGCACTGTATGTTTGTTATATTTATCAGTGTATAAATGGACTTCAGCTTACGTCACTCATGCAAACGAGGTCACTTTCAAACAAAGTAACATTTCCCGCTTGGAAATTTCACCTTTCTCATTGGTCAAACCAAAATTCAAAGGTGTGACTCCTGTGGAGGTTAAAAAGCCCCCATGCAGGTCCCTCTTCTGGTCTTCTCTTTTGTTCCTGTTGATATACGGACCATCTAAGATTTCATATCTAGACACTCCTCAACAGCTCAGGCATTTCCAAGTATCATACATTTGAACACTAAATGGCAATTTAGCATTAAGTTTGAACCCCTTTGAGAGCAGCTTTATGAGAAACTGATGGTTCTTTCAGCTGGTTAAATGACTCTTTTCATAGCTTCATTCCTCTGTAATGCTACGGTTCAAATTCATTTCCACTCTCTCATTCCCTATGTATGCGTGATTTGAATGTATGTATGTGTTTAGTCTCCCTATGTGTTAGTTAAATGAGACCCGGGTTCAAAACAAGGGCAACTTCTCACGTGTTAGTCGCTTTGGATAAAAAAAAGCGTCTGCCGAATGAATGTAAAACTTGTGTGCACTTTCTTGCGAGTTGATTCTGATCTGCTCATAAATCAATGACAATGTTTACGATCTGCTACATGCAAAGAAAGCGATATGTTTCTGTGGCCAGAACAGATTAATTGTTTGCAATATTAATTCAGCTACATCAAGTTAATTCGGTTGACTGATTCAAATATTTAGAATTAATTATAACGAGTTACGATTAATTTTTCATATTTCGCTTTTGAGCTAATTTGCTACAATTTAAACAATCCCATGGATGTAACTTTTGTGGTTCACGGTCATAGTGGCACCAGCTGGCTGCAGTAAATGCGTATTCTTTGACATAGTCCTTTACATTTAACCTGTTTGATTGCATATTGCCCGCCGTGCAGTTTCTCTAAAGCCTTGCAGCTTTATTTGTAAAATTGTTTGTTCAGTTCACTTGGAAAGTTTTGACAACATTTGAGAATCTTATTATGGTCAGGTAAAGTAAGGTCCACAAGCTTATGTTAGCAAAATGTTTAGAGTATTTTTTAGTTCACTCAAGATGATAAACTCACTCATCCTGTTGAATAATCTTTGTTCAAGCTCTTATTTGTTAAAGAACATTAACTAATGTATTAAGTCTTGCAAAATGTTTTTCTAACAAATGTGAAAATGTATGTGACGCAGTTCGTAAGAACGGGAAGAAGGAGGCGGGAACCGGCGAACGTTATTAACTTTTAATAATAAAATAAACAAACAATAAAACGAAAGTAAAAGGGCGGCAGTTCCTCACGGCGACTGCCGCCCACAAAACAAAATAAAACACAACATAAAGTCCAGGCCTGGTCCTCCCTCGTCCTTCACTGTGGTCACTCCTCTTTTATGCTTCCAGAGCTCCTCCATGAGAGATACGAGACCGGTGCGCCGCGCAGGTGGCGCTAATTATCTCTCGCGTCACCGGCCTCGCGCCGTTTCCTCACAGCTCTCGCCCGCCCTGCTCATCACAATGTACATTTGTGCATTCTTTCTGGTTTCTTGAATAAATGTATAGAAAAAAAATTATAAGTATGCTCCTTTTATTCTTTTGTTATAGGATTTATTTTTGCTTTAAATATGTGAACTGTTGTTATGCAGATACATGTGAGGCAATCATGGAACCTTCTTTTTTTCCATTGGGGAAACTATAATGAAACCCTAGATGTTTGGATCCAAAAGATAATATAGTATATACCTTTATTGCTCATTATTGCATTGCAGTCTTGAATAAATCTCGGAGACAGAAGATAAAGATACTTTTGTACCACTAAACAATAAAACAATCATTGCAATAAATAGGCCTACTACCTATCCAAATAGAGCTCAATAAAATATTTTAGCAAAATTATTTTAGAATTATATTATTATTATCTGCACTACCTGTAAAGTCCAATGTCTCTTTATCTTTTAAAGAATTTGCGGAGTGTGTCCCCTGAATGCTCTTTTATTGCAAATTCCTGTTTTTAAGAACAAATGACAAATTACACAAGCTACATGTCAATATAAAAGTAAATATAAATATGTTAATGCAAGAAAGAAAGAAAATTCAGTCTCTTTTAAGTCTATATGTTATGCAATGTATATAATATATATATATATATATATATATATATATATATATATATATATATATATATAATAACCCACAGGCAGAAATACTATCCTTCCATGCAATGCGAAATACCTAGTTTTGTATTCTTCCAACTACGCACCATTTGTCTTGAAGGCACAAGTGTGTTCATTATAACACAGTGTTTTTTCCTAAATCTTCTTTCAATTCAAAGGAGCAATGGTGTCTAAAGAGAGAGTCCATAGTTTCTGTTGCAACATTATTATTGGATTTGCTGAGGAGCTGAGACAAATTAGGAAAATTATTTACCGCAATCTTATATGATTATGACAATGAGTGGGTCCTGACTCGTTGTCTAACTCCAATAGAGTTTAGAATGTCTATAAATGCTAAGCCCAATGCATCTTTTATATTATCTATATGGATATTAATATCACCAACAACTAAGACTTTATCAGCATCCAATACTAACTAATCAGCAAATGCTTTGATAAAGTCTGTATGGTGCCCTGGTGGCCTTTACAGTACCGAGTACAAATGTCAAAAGGGATTTATCATTTACACTTTTTACCCTAGATAATGTACCATTACTTAAAAAAAATACTAGAAACCAAACCTCAGACCAGAGTTATACTGAAATTATAACTAAATTGCAGCAACATTCCCCCCTTTGCATTTTGGACGTGGCTCATGTTTATAACAGTGATATTGTGGGGTAAACACATTTAAAGTAATGTAATCATCTGGCTTTAGCATGGTTTCTGTCAGACACATGTTGTCTTTCCTTGCCATCTACAAATAATTTCCCCAATTATAATTATGTTTATTTTGAAATGCTGAACATGCTGAATAACAGTGCTAAATGTAATGTGAAAAAAAATCTTGTCACAAACCTGGTTTGAACAGTCAGAGTCATAAATGATATTAATAATAAAAATATTTGCAGCATTTGTGTGCAACAAGTGTTTTATCCTGTAAGACCCAGACACAAAGGATTAGTTCTCACAAGGTTTTATTGAACAAGGATTCTGAACACAGGTGAAATGGTTTGGTATGGTAAGTCAACACAGTTCGTGGTTGTTATAAGGTGACTTAGCTTGCAGATGAATAATGTCCTTTTCCCGTTTCCTAGGGAGATCAGAAGATTGCCAGCGGTCCGCGAACACTCCTGTTGATGTGCAGGTTGAAGACGAGATGATCGATGAGTTGTACAGAGCAGGTAAGTCATGCAGGTGAGTCTGTAGTCCATGTATGAACGAGATCAGACAACTGGCAGTGAGTGAGAGTGTGTGTTATATGGGGTGAACTGTGATTGCGGGCAGGTGTTGCTGATCAGTATTCCGGGGAGAGTGAACGAGTGGGCGGAGTGAAGCGTGAAGGTGATGTAGACGTCGTGACAGTACCCCCCCCTCCACGGGCGGCTCCTGACGCCCTAGAAGGCCGACGACGGGGTCGACCACGTCCACGGGGTCCTGGTCGACTGGGATGTTCCAGATGGTACTGTGTCAGGAGAGAAGGATCCAGAATGTCATTACGTGCCACCCACGACCTCTCCTCGGGACCGAAGCCCTCCCAGTCGACCAGGTATTCTAGTCGGGTCCCACGTCGCCGGGAGTCCAGGATTTCATGGACCTGGTATATCCTCTCGGTGTCAGTGAGGTCTGGAGGAGGAGGTACATCGGTGCTTGCAGGGTCTGTGGGCGGAAACATAGGATTAATGACTGGTTTAAGGAGTGAGACGTGGAAAGAAGGTGCAATACGATACGTGCTGGGAAGGTTGAGACGGTAGGTGACCTCGTTGATCTGCCTCTGCACTGTGAATGGACCTAAGTAGCGGGGACTCAGCTTACGACAGGGCAGGCGCAGACGAATGTCCCGGGTAGAGAGCCATACTTGTTGGCCGGGTTGGAAGTTAGGTGTCGGACCCCGATGACGGTCAGCCTGGATCTGGTGTCTGCGCACTGCCTGCTGTAGGTGTACATGCGCTGAGTCCCATACCCTCTCGCTCTGCTCGAACCAGTTCTGGACGGCTGGGACATCGGTTTGTTCTCCGGACCAGGGAAAGAGTGCTGGTTGATATCCCAGCACGCATTTGAAGGGTGTTAGCCGAGTAGTAGATTGTTGTAAGGAGTTCTGGGCATATTCGGCCCAGGGAAGGAACTGGTTCCAGGAAGACTGGTTACGATGGCAGTAAGACCGCAGGTATCTCCCGATCTCTTGGATCTTCCGCTCTGTCTGTCCATTAGTCTGTGGATGGTAGCCAGAGGACAAACTGACGGTGATACCCAGGAGTTGAAAGAAGGCCCTCCAGACTCGGGAGATGAACTGGGGACCTCGATCTGAGACAATATCCTCTGGGAGACCAAAGTTGCGAAAGACGTGAGTAAACAACATCTCGGCAGTTTGAAAAGCCGTTGGTAGACCCTTGATGGGGATGAGTTTACACATCTTCGAGAACCTGTCTACGACCACAAGGATACTGGTGTAGGTATTCGAGGAAGGCAGGTCGGTAAGAAAGTCAACTCCAATATGTGTCCAGGGACGATGTGGTATTGGTAAAGGTACCAGTTTGCCAGCCGGCATTTGACGAGGTGTATTTGTAATGGCACAGACAGAGCAGCCCTTGACGTACCGGGAGACATCCTGGGTCATACGGGGCCACCAATAGCGTTGGCGAAGGAGCGAGAGGGTACGCTGGCTGCCTGGGTGTCCAGAGCCCGGAGAGGTGTGTACGGATTCCAGGAGGAGCTGACGACAGGATGGAGGAACATACATCAGCCCCTCCGATCCCCCCGACGGAGCAGGATTGGTCTCTTGGGCTTGGAGTATGGCGTTGTCCCACTCCCATTGAATGGGACTAACTATGACGGCTGGAGGAAGAATTGGCTCGGGAGGCGACTGGCTAGGATCGGAAGTGGGAGTTCGAGAGAGGGCATCAGCCTGGATGTTCTTCTCACCTCTTCGGTAGGTGACTAAAAAGTCAAATCTAGTGAAGAACAAGGCCCAGCGGGCTTGACGGGTGTTGAGTCTCTTGGCTTCCCGGAGGTATTCGAGATTTCGGTGGTCAGTGATGACTTCGAATGGGTGGTTAGCTCCCTCTAGCCAGTGCCTCCATTCTTCGAGAGCAAGCTTTATTGCGAGAAGTTCTCGATTCCCCACGTCATAGTTCTGCTCCGCCGGGGATAGCTTGTGTGAGAAGAAGGCGCATGGATGAGTACGAGGTGGGTCACCCTGCCGCTGGGAAAGGATGGCTCCTACGCCGGTCTGAGAAGCATCAACTTCGACACGAAATGGTAGATCTGGATCGGGGTGCCGCAGGATAGGCGCCGAGCTGAATGCTTCCTTAAGTTGGTCGAAGGCCGCCTGTGCGTGCAGATGCCAGGACAGAGACTTGGGACCCTTCTTGAGCAGTGAGGTAAGTGGTGAAGTCAACTGGCTGAAGTTATGGATAAACTTTCTGTAGAAGTTGGCGAACCCCAGGAATCTCTGCAGTTCCTTGATGGTCTGAGGCTCCGGCCACTCACGAATGGCATCCACCTTCCTCTGGTCCATACTCACTCCTTGGTGATTGATCACGTACCCCAGGAAGTGGACCTCGTGGAGGTGGAATTCACATTTCTCTAACTTAAGGTAGAGTTGGTGATCTCTGAGTCGTTGTAGGACCTGACGAACATGATTATGATGGTCTGGTAGGTTCTGGGAATATATCAGGATATCGTCGATGTAGACTATGACAAATTTATGGAGGAGATCGCGGAAGATCTCATTCATATAATTCTGAAAGACTGAAGGAGAGTTCGCCAGGCCATACGGCATCACCAAGTATTCATAGTGCCCTGATGGTGTAACGAACGCGGTCTTCCATTCGTCTCCTGTGCGGATACGGATCAAGTTGTAGGCACTGCGTAGGTCTAACTTGGTGAATACTCGAGCTCCACGGAGTTGTTCCAAGGCTGCAGGGACCAGAGGAAGGGGATACCTAAACTTCACCGTTTGGGAATTGAGCTTCCTGTAGTCTATACAGGGTCTCAAGCCTCCGTCCTTCTTGGCGACGAAAAAGAAGCTTGAGGCGGCAGGGGACGTAGAAGGGCGGATGAACCCCTGGAGTAGAGCCTCGGAGATGTACTCATCCATGGCCTTCTGCTCCGGGATGGACAGTGGATAGACTTTACCCTTAGGTAGGATGGTCCCAGGCAGCAGGTCTATTGCACAGTCCCATGGCCGATGAGGTGGAAGTTGCGTTGCCAGCCGCTTACTGAAGACATCCTGGAACGCCCGGTATTCTTCAGGAATCTCCCGTTCATGAAGGGGTTCAGGACTCTCGATGGATGTAGAGCAGATGGGTAACGTGACCGGATTAGAACTGTGGGTTGAGGATGAGCGAGGAATCTTCTGTACTGGATGAAGACAGGTCTGTTGGCAATGTTGACTCCATTTCAAGATCTCACCGGTGTCCCAGTTAAAGACAGGATTGTGTTCGGCTAACCACGGGCGTCCCAGGATGATATCTGTGGTGGAACCCTCCAGCACCAGAAACGATATCCTCTCTTGATGTAGACACCCGATGTGAAGTTGAAGAACCGGTGAGCGATGATTGATGACCCCTCGACCCAGCGGTTTGCCCAGAATAGTATGGATTTTCAGTGGATGGTGGTAGCGCTTGCGTTGAAGGCTTAGCGCCCGGAGGAACTGGCGTGAGATGAAGTTCCCCGCGGAGCCTGAGTCGACGAGAGCTTGCGCTGCAACATAGGATTTTCTAATCAGAAAGTATACTGTAGTTCGAATTAAATGGGAAATCTGTGGCTGAATTTCAATAGTACTCACCGCGGGTCGAGGGGGTCGGATGGTACAGTTGAGGAGTTGATGTCCCTCGCCGCCGCAGTAGAGGCAGAGATGATTTGTGATGCGACGTTGTCGTTCGGCCTGGGAGAGATGGTAGGTGTCAACATTCATAGGTTCTGGTGCTGGATGAGCGACTGGCAAGTTGACTGGCGGGAACTGCGATACGGGTGCAAGAGGTTCGCAAGCAGATAATCGTTGTGAGACACGCACAGTCTTCTGAAGGAAGGTTTCCAGTCCGAGAGAGTCGTCGTAAATGACCATGAGCTGACGGATATCAGGATTTAGACCAAGGCGATAAGCAGTGAGTAAGGCTACCTCGTTCCATCCACTATTCGCGGCGAGAGTCCGGAAGCGCAGCGTGTAGTCTCCTACTGATGATGAGCCTTGGCGTAGATGGAAGAGTTGGTCAGAAACAGATAATGTGGAGGTGGTTTGACCGAAGACCTCTCGGAAATGGTTTGTGAATGCTGCTAGGGAATTAAGGATGGTTGCGTTAGATTTCCATAGCGCTTGTGCCCAGCGCAGCGCCTTACCGGCGAGTAAATTCACCATGAAGGCCACTTGAGCTTTCTCCGTAGCAAACAGATGAGGCTGGATTTCGAAGAAAAGCGAACATTGCATCAGGAACCCGTCGCAGTCCTCCGCCTCGCCTGAGTAGGGCGCTGGTCTGGCCACGGGACATGCAGAGGCAGCGTTGGGTGGTGAAGAAGTCGCTGGGAGCGATGCAGGAAGTGCCGCGGGACCAGCTGGAACAGACTGGGTAAGCGTGCTCGTGGTGCTGGTGGAAGCGGGTGAATCCATGTTCATGTTTTGGTCTGATCTTCTGTAAGACCCAGACACAAAGGATTAGTTCTCACAAGGTTTTATTGAACAAGGATTCTGAACACAGGTGAAATGGTTTGGTATGGTAAGTCAACACAGTTCGTGGTTGTTATAAGGTGACTTAGCTTGCAGATGAATAATGTCCTTTTCCCGTTTCCTAGGGAGATCAGAAGATTGCCAGCGGTCCGCGAACACTCCTGTTGATGTGCAGGTTGAAGACGAGATGATCGATGAGTTGTACAGAGCAGGTAAGTCATGCAGGTGAGTCTGTAGTCCATGTATGAACGAGATCAGACAACTGGCAGTGAGTGAGAGTGTGTGTTATATGGGGTGAACTGTGATTGCGGGCAGGTGTTGCTGATCAGTATTCCGGGGAGAGTGAACGAGTGGGCGGAGTGAAGCGTGAAGGTGATGTAGACGTCGTGACATATCCAAAGTATCTATCTATTTTACTGCTAAACATGCTTCTGCCGCTGTTGTAAAAATAAACATGTCATCTGCAGCTCTTCATGTGGCACTTTAGAGTCTTTAGCGAGAGAGAAACATCTCGCACAGAGTTTTAAATAAAAACATTACGTACTGCAGCATGAAACCTTTTGTTCAAAAATTATTACCCAGCATGTTTTTAAAATTGTTCAAATGATAAAATTGCAATAATACTGCTGGAGCTAACGCTGCAGTTTCACAAGGTCAGTATAATATTAACACTAAACCCTAATAATCAGTGATTATGTTTCAAATCAGCAAATGAAATCACTTCATGATGATCATATAATCATTATCTATATGTAGCAAAGATCACCTAATCTCACCCCTGTTTTTTTCCCCCAGCAAATGTGTTTTTTAAATATAATGTTATAACCAGAGAAACTCAAAAGTAAATTAAAAAGTCAATGATCAAGTACACAAGTAAAACAGATGCTATTCACCATAATGGTGACAGAGCAAAACTATTATTTTCTGTAAAAAATAAATAAATAAAAAGAAGTGAAGTAGGTAATACTGTTGCAAGTTAAATGAATATGAACTTTGGTATTGAAAACTTTTTAAACCTTACTTTCATAAATTTATTCCAACTAAACTTTTACAACTATAAATATAGTTTCAAACTACACTATAGTGAAACTATAACTACTGTATACGATACTAAATCATACTAAACCTTTGTCTAATTGACCCTTCACAAACAGTTTGACTGACAGGCGATCTCACCAATCATAACCCCGAATCCACCATTTTGTCCCACAAAGCAGTCAGAGGAGTTAGTAGATTAACATTGGTGAACTTTGAAGATTTGAACTCACCCAGGGTCTTTGCGAAGTTTCAGTTGACTCTTAAGTTAAGAAAACTAAACATTTTTTACAGTGCATGTATTGCTAACCTGCTTCATCAAACCCAAACTATTATGCTCGCCACTTGCAGCTATATTTTCTTTTGCTATTGGAGCAAATGGGAATGCTAAAATTACATTTGTGTTAGTCTCCTGTTTAACATTATAGTTTACCGATGACTTCTGCTTATGAGAAGCCAAGAAATAAAAAAAAATTAAAGAAATATTTAAAGATGGTATTGTCGATACAGCTCCGTTAAAGTGTGACTACTCCTCGTTGCTTTTCATAAAAGTGCTATCATTGTGCTAATACAAGCAGCCATAAGTTCTACCCAAAAGAGAGTTTGAACCGACCCTTAAACTGTTTCAATTCATGTTTCTTGTTCACAGCCAGGAGACAGAAAATTCTTACTACCTAATCATTGCAATTTCAGGAGTGAGTGATAAAGATAAAGATAAATTAGGGGATTTACTCACGCATTTAAATGCGGTCGATGCTCCCGAAATTGTGTCGAATAATTTTTAATCCAGTCCAGTGATTTATCAACTCAAATCAGGCAGTAAAAGGTCAAAGAACACAAGATCACAATCAGGCCAGATAATAAAGGCAGAATCTTGACACACTTGTGCATCAGTCTGTCTTAGTTTGCTGGAGCTCTCGAACTGTGAAAATGCATTCATCTGTAGAAGAACTTTCTTGCAGTTTGCACAGAGAGAAAATAAAACTCTTCTGTCTGCAGGACAAACAGCCTGTGTGTTTAGTGTGCAGAGATTCACAGAAACACGTCAATCACACATTCAGACCCATCAGTGAAGTGGTTTCATCTTACAGGGTAAGACAGAGTCATGCTTTTTCTTTTTAAATGTTTAAATCTGTTTCTTATCTTGTCTCATCATGAGCTGTGTGTTACAGACCAAATAATATATACACAATTTTTATTTCTCTGGCATTGTATTCTTATTAATTTGTGTGTTTTCTTGTCAATTTAAATATTTTATTCTCTTGTCAGTTTATGTATTTTATTGTCTAAGATTGTACAGCACTTTGGTCAGCAGTGGCTGTTTTAGACATGTCTTAGAAATAAAAGTGCCTTGCCTATATCAAAATAAAATCCATGCGCTTCCATTTCTAAAAGCATGGCATTGTGTTCATTCACACGAATGCAGATCGTGATACTTTGTTTTTCAGCATCTCAGCTGCTTGGTTCATTTACTGTGAATAGTAAAATGTGAATTTTACAGATATCATTTCATATCAAAGAAAAACACTTATCATAAACATAGAATTTATGTAAAAAAAAATGTTTATCTACACCATTTTGCTCATACAATGTAAGTGGGTAACAAATATTTATAACACACAAGTTATGGAGACAAGGTCCAAAACAATATTGCTATCACTATTAGGTAGGAGTTTAAAGTTTATTATTCATTAGAATACAAACATAATTAAATAAAAAAAAAAAAAATTAAGCTCTTACAAATCATGTTCTGCAAATCATGTTTTAAATATTTTTATTGTGTTCAATTATAGGAGGAGCTCAATACAGCACTGAACTCCTTACAAAAGAAGCTTAAGGGCAGAGAGGAAATTAAAGAAGAGTTTGAGAAAACTATTCAACACATCAAGGTAAGGAAACAGAATCAAGGGTCAAATAATCAAGAATCAGAAAACACAGAGTTTATCATGAATGTACACCTCTAGTAAAGGTTTGGACACACTTAGAGAGGGCTCAAGCACCAAAGATGCATTGCATTAGTTGGCCCCAAATATGAAGAAGAAGACGACAAGCACAGAAAGTGCTGTAGCCCCTGTTGTACATGTTCGTTTGGCTGAGAGTCTGTGGCAGCCCTATACCACACATGGGAAAATGTTAAAATTTTGCACACTTGGAGTGATCTTGAATGGTCCCTGACCAACTTTGAAGTCTCTAAAACAAACGTACCAATTATAATTTTCACTGTTCTTTTTTCTTATAACTTTTGAACCCTTTGGCCTTAGAAATGCACAATTATTTTTTCCTTTGATTACTCCACTCATTCAGGTAATTCTCAACTTATTACACTTAAACTCTGCCCAATACATTAGTCACTATTTTGAATGATACAGTATTTAATTTTTTGCTAATACTCCATCAAATCCCGTCTGATATCCGATCTGCACAAAAGTGACTGAACAGAATTTTGATAATTTTTGGTAGTTGATAAAGCTAGTTGATGCATAACAAGAAGTGAGGCTATATCTCTGCAACACTTTGATTTATTGAAACGAAACTTGGTACACTTCGTTGGCACCTTGGCCTGAGCATATGTGCCAATTCTGGTGATGGTGCCACCTACTGGTCAAGAGATAGCAAAAATTGACACATGTCCTTAAACAGTTTTCCCTAAAATCATGGTTGCTCTATGAATACTTTAGATTGTGCATCATACGATGATATACTTCCAAGAAGATCATGAGAAAAATCATTTTAGTTGAGCGTGTCCAAACATTTCTCTGGTAGTGGAAGTGATGTGATGTGTGTTGATTCAGATGATTGAAGTGAATGTGATTTCAGTCTCAAGCTGAGCACACAGAGCATCAGATTAAACAGCAGTTTGAGAAGCTTCATCAGTTTCTCAGAGATGAAGAAAAAGCTACAATCGCTGCACTGAGGGAGGAAGAGAAGCAGAAGAAGCAGATGATGAAGGAAAAACTGGAGGAGTTGAACAGACACATCTCAACTCTTTCACACACAATCAAAGACATGGAGGAGATGATGAAAGACAATGACGTCTGCTTTCTGAAGGTCTGATTTCAGATCATTGATTGATTGATTGATGATTGATTGAGTTCTTGATGATAAATGGTATGTTTGTTCTGCAGAAGTTTCCAGTCTCAATGGAAAGGTGAGTGATCTGCTGGTGTCTCTGGTCTCTCTGGTTCTGATCCAAAGCCACTGCAGTTCTGACTCCTGAATGTTCTTCCAGAGTCCAGATCTCACAGCCGGATCCACAGATGGCTTCTGGAGCTTTGATTCATGTGCCACGTTACTTGGGCAACCTGCCGTTCAGAGTCTGGAAGAAGATGCAGGACATCGTCCAAAACAGTGAGTCTGGAGATAGATACACACTGGAAATGGAGATGGGGGAATATATAGATTTATAGCATTGGAATTGGGTGGAATAACAAAATGACCAAATGGCAATTCTCTGTACACTGATCAGGCATAACTTTGATGCCTGACATAACATGACCACTGACAGGTGAAGTGAATAACACTGATTATCTCTTCATCACGGCACCTGTCGTGGGATATATTAGGCAGCAAATATACAGTTTTCGAATTTACGTGGTACCCATCCAAAGGGGAGCAAAAGTGGGGTTACTTCAGACCCAACAACAGTTAGAGAGGGAGGTAAACTAGATAATGGAATAAAAATTGCCCGACATACTTAAGTTGACCTTACTCAACCTTAAGAGACGTCCTAAAAAGCAGCTTACCAAAGGGAACAGGCAAGGCTCTAAAACCTCTGTAATTAGTTCTTCAGGCTACAACCATCGATGCTATTCCAAGGGGGAGCCTACATCCGTAATCATACTCAGGAAAGGGAGGAAGATGAGAGCAGGGTATAATGCAGTGTGCCCAGTAATTCTGATCACTCAGACTTTAAACCCCAAGAGAGCCACAAGACACTGGGGGAGAGCAGCTCATACCCTGCCTTGAGTTAGGGCACTCCACCTAAGACCGCAATTGCTAGCACATCTTTTTCTTTTAGCACAGACAACCCAAGGAGGCCGCAGGGAAGCTTATGACCTACTTAAAGAAGTCCTGTACACTGAAGGAGAGCAGCTCAACCCTGACTTAAATTAAGGCACTTCTCCAGGACCCGCTATAGCTAGCGCTTTACTCCAGCCCTAACTATAGTATGCTATAGATAACCAGGAGGGACACTCCACAGACATCTTCCTCTATTTGTCAGGGTCATGAACCAACGTCATACTAGAGAGGCCTAAAACACTCATTCAAAGGTGAGAATACAGCCCTACTTCAAGACCCAACAGTAGTTGGGGAGGGAGGTAAACAAAGTAGAGGGAATCTATACTGCCCTATATAACCCTGCATCAACCGTAAGCAGGTATCTACCAAGCAACCGTCTACAGATTAGCGTACAATTCTACTTAAAGGGATAGTTCACCCAAAAATGAAAACTATCCCATGATTTACTCACCCTCAAGCCATCCTAGGTGTATATAACAATCTTCTTTCAGACTTTCTTCTTTTTTTGTAGAAACAATATCCATATTTAAAACTTTATAAATTCAAATCACTAGCTTCCAGCGGACGACTGTATGCATACCGTCAAATTGTTTACTATAACAACACTGACACTGATCAGAAGAAAATATCTGATGTGTTAGATCAATAGGACGAGTGTTCATATTTCATAATAATCTGTACATCAGAATAAAAGCAGCTGTTGATTGTGTCTCATCAGCTCCTGTGAATCTGGATCCAAACACTGCAAATCCACATCTCGTCCTGTCTGATGATCTGACCAGTGTGAGATGGAGTGGAGAGAGACAACCTCTTCCTGATAATCCAGAGAGATTTGACGAGTATTCCTGTGTTCTGGGTTCAGAGGGTTTTATCTCAGGAACACACTGCTGGGAAGCAGAGGTTAAAGAGTGTCCATGGTGGAGTCTTGGAGTAACTTCAGCATCAAACCAAAAAAGGAAGAGACGTGCTTTCTTTAACACCGGTGTCTGGAGTGTGCAGTACGATCTGTTTGAAGAGGCTGGTTTTCCTCTTCAACAGAAGCTTGAGAGGGTCAGAGTTCAGCTGGACTATGACAGAGGAAGGGTGTCATTCTTTGATGCTGTAACTAACACACATCTACACGCAATCACAACCACCTTCACTGACACAGTCTATCCGTTCTTTTATTGTTTACCCCCTCTGAGGATCTTACCATTGAATAGTCAGTAAACTTTACACCTGTGTTTTTATCTTTTCCAGTCATCATGTTTCCAGTATTCAATATGAGGTTCACGATTTGATGAAGTCTTCAATATAACAGCACATAAACTACACAGTATGCCAGAAAATAGTTTTCTAGGGAAATTGAGAAGAGAAAAAAAAAATTCTCAACAGAATTAAGTCCTTTAATACACAATATAAATGCTCAGCGTTTCTCATACTGTACCTTTCACTTCAAGAAAAGATCACAAAAAAATTAAACCTTTATTTACATTCAGGGTGATTGGGTGCAACACTTTAGAGCCAAACAACTTATTTAGTTTATAAATTACAGAATCACTCAATAAAGATTGTTGAGAAGTGCTTCAGTTCATTAAACAGTTTGTTTCATTTATGATCAGCTATAATAACCCACTCCTGATCAGCTTTACTTATTGAGTTTACCTGGCCAATGAAAGTTTACATGGTCAATATTTCTGATCAGCTTTTTACAGAATTGTAATGTTTTGATTGTTTTGGTTTCTCTTTCACTGTTTTCACATTGAACTAGGTCTACTACCACTGTCTTGAGCCTTATAGCTTTACTAGCTGTTTATGAATGCACAAACACATCCTGGGAGCCTGTAGGAATTAAACCTGATTCTGCTTATTAATTCTTCAGAGGTAAAACCTTTTCATGTGACCTTTAAATATAAAAAATGTTGAATGAGAGCAGAGAGAATTATGTGACAAGAATAGTAAAGAAACTCATCCACAGATTCGCTGACAGTAATCAGATAAAAACGTTTGATTGTTTCAAAGTGTAAAATATGCCGTATAAAATTCATTCTTCATAATTATATGAACAATACTTTTATCATCAGTTCCTTTCTATTGTATTTCTGATATGCTTTAAATGTATTAGACATCATTGTATAATTTTTTGTACAATTTGTGCAGATTTAAATAAAATTGAAAAGTACTTAATGCAATGTTTTGTTTAATATATACATATATGACACATATATCATCTATACATATATATATTTCTTTTCTTTTATCTGCAAGAGATTTGAGTATATTTTTTATTATATTTTCCCTTTAATTTCATGTTTCTCTTTGCATGTATTATCTATTTTAATTCTTAAAGTACCACATATTTTGTAGCTAATAGCCCTTTTCTTTTTTGGTAACATCACAACTGCAGGATGTTTTACATTCAACAGTCATTCTGTGTCTCCCTCTAGTGCTGCAGATGCGCTACAGTGAAGCACCAAATAGCAAATATAATAAACATAAAGTTCATCAGTCATAGGAATGCACAAATAACGAAGGATTTGAAAAGAGATAAAAACAGAGTACATGTAGGCTGCTAGAATTTAAGCCATGGTAGATGTAATAGCTTTACAGCTTGAAAGTCTTGTCAGTAATATTATAAGTTTTAACATAAAATTATGGCCCTATATAATTATTACCATAATAAAAAAATGGCTAGCTTTTTTTTTTTAACTGTTTTCAAACTATTGTTAAAGAATACTATGTTGCTTGCTTAAATACTCAACGCATGTTGTAAATGAGCATTTATTAATATGTTTAATAAATGAACATTTATTAATAAGTTTAATGAATAAACAATAAACATTTATAAACTTGCTTATCAATGCACCTTTTGATTATTATCTTTGCCACTAGTAATTATGTGTCTGATTTTTAATTTCCAACCTATTTTGGGTTCGTTTTAAGCCAGCCATATTGTCATTTTTAGACAATAGTTGGGTTAAATAAAACTACCCAGCATGTTGGGCAAACATTTAACCCAACCACTGGGTTAAAACAACCCAATCGCTGGGATTGCAAATTACTATTATAAAAACTTAAGCAGCAACTTTTCTAATTTCCAATATTTATGTAATTCTCAAAACTGTACACTGTACAGTATATAGTGAACTAATGTATATGGGTCGCTTGAGGATACCGGCGGCACAAACCAGTGTAACGGAGGCCAGCTAATCATTTCCCTGATCTCAGAAGGCACTTGCTGTAGTCTTTAATCTCCTTGTTAGAGTGTCTGACTCCTATACCAGAGACCCGGGTTCGAGGCCCGCACAGAGTGGGGCGAATAGGACCGAGATGAACCTGCAGCTTTTGACTGAAGCTAAGCGGGTTTGGGGCTGGTCAGGTCCGGGATGGGAGACTCCTGGAGACGAGGTAGCTCCTGGAAGAGGTGTTAGTGAGGCCAGCAAAGGCTTCATATAAACCTTTCTCAGAAAGATAAGGGGTGTAACCCCGATGTAAAATAGTCCCTACAGCACATCTCCATCCCCCCTTCTTATTCTTGTAGTCACTTTGGATTGAAGCACTGTAATGAAAGTGTAACGTTACGTCTAGGCTCTACGTTTACTAATGTAACCCCCGTTCCCTGAAGGAGGGAACGGAGACGTTACGTCGGACTGACGTCATGGGATCTCGCTTGGGAGCCCTATCACCTTCACGTAGTAAAAAACAAGCCAATGAGAATTGGCCAGTGAGATTTACATGCCGGGTCCCTCCCCCGGCATCCGGGTATAAATAGAGCCGGCATTACTCACTTCATTCATACTTTGCTGAGGAGCCGAAAAATTGATCTCGGCCACTCAGCGGTGACTCAGTGCTATGGCAAGGGGACGTAACGTCTCCATTCCCTCCTTCAGGGAACGGGGGTTACATTAGTAACCTAGACGTTCCCTATCAGTCAGTCACGTTCGACATTAGGTCGGACTGACGTCATGGGATCCCCTGGAAAACGCCATAGCAACCGAGCCACGCTACGAGCGTCGGGGAAGCAGATGCTGGCAGGCAATGTCGTAACCCTCCAGCGCCCGGAGCAAGCCCTACAATGTCTTCCATACCAGAGGGATGGAGAGGACAGGGTCTTGCTCAGGAGATGGTCGAAGCTGTTGTTTCTTACCTCAGGGGAAGAGTGCTTCGGTGACTCAACTCCCACCTTTTTGCAGCCATGACCAAAAAACGCTGGGAAAGCGTCCCTCTTGGGGAAGCTACGGAGACCACACCCTGCCCGAAGGGAGGTAACGTGTGGAGCACATATGCACTGACCTGCTGGGCAGTATCTGCATATGGAGGGCTCCCTGAGGAAGGTCCTACCCAGTCTGGGGAGGAGCGCTTCACCTCAGGGGCAGGGCTGGCAGCCCAGGGAAGACACGGGTTTACCATCAGGGAAACCGTACCGTGGACTAACACATATGGGATTACCCGCAGGGAATCACAACCATATGGGCATCTAGCCCAGTACAAGGACTGACCACTGGGGGCATGTACACGAGTACTGGACCTGGCGTCTGACGCCTCCGCCGCGCCTGACTGCCGAAGGATGCAGGAGGAACTCCACAGGGTTCACCAGCTGGGGAACTGACTGAGGAGTAGACAAGCACTCGTATCTCCTCGTGAAAGGAGAATGGCGCAGCAAGCGGTCTCCCGTGGCTATCTAGCTGTAGACAGCACACGAAAGGACACCGGGTCCACTCGGAGGTTATAAAACCTGGCGAATGTGTTCGGTGTCGCCCAGCCCGCAGCTCTGCAGATGTCTGCCAGAGAGGCGCCGCGTGCCAACTCCCAGGAGGCAACACCCCGAGTGGAGTGTGCTCTCACCCCTAGGGGGCACGGCTCGCCTTGGGAATGGTACGCCAAGGCAATGGCATCCACTATCCAGTGGGCCAACCTCTGTTTGGAGACAGCCTTCCCTCTCTGCTGTCCTCCAAAGCAAACAAAGAGCTGCTCGGAGCTTCTCAAGCTCTGCGTGCGCTCCACGTAAGCGCAGAGAGCGCGAACAGGACATAGCAACGCAAGGGCTGGGTCTGCCTCCTCCGGGGGCAGCGCTTGCAGGTTCACCACCTGGTCCCGAAAGGGAGTGGTGGGAACCTTGGGCACGTATCCAGGCCGGGGTCTCAGGATCACGTGAGACAAAGCCGGCCCAAATTCCAGGCATGCTTCGCTGACCTGAAAATGCTTGCAGGTCCCCTACCCTCTTAAATGAAGCGAGCGCAGTCAGGAGCACTGTCTTCAGAGACAGGTGTTTCAGCTCGGCTGACTCAAGGGGCTCGAAGGGAGCTTTCTGTAGCCCAGCTAGGGCGACAGAAAGGTCCCAAGAGGGAATTAGGGGAGGTCTAGGAGGGTTTAACCGCCTAGCACCTCTCAGGAACCTGATGATCAGATCGTGCTTTCCTAGTGACCTGCCATCGAGCACATCGTGATGTGCTGCGATGGCGGCCACATAGACCTTCAAGGTGGAGGGGGACAGCCTCCGCTCCAAACCACTTTGAAGGAAGGAAAGAACTGAACTGACCGGGCATCTCCGGGGGTCTTCCCGGCGGGAAGAACACCAAGCAGCGAAGAGACTCCACTTCAAAGCATAAGCGCGCCTCGTAGAGGGAGCTCTAGCTGAAGTGATCGTGTCAACTACCGTGAGCGGTAGGCCAGTGGAGGTTCCAAAGGTTGGGACGTGGGTGCCATATGGTGCCCCATCCCTGAGAAAGCAGGTCCTTCCTCAGGGGAATTCGCCAGGGACTGTCGCGAGGAGCATGAGTTCCGGTAACCAGGTCCGGTTGGGCCAGTACGGCGCAACTAGCAAGACCTGCTCCTCGTCCTCCCTGACCTTGCACAGTAGCTGTGCAAGAAGGCTCACTGGGGGAAACGCATACTTGCGTAGGCCCCAGGTCCAGCTGTGTGCCAGTGCATCCATGCCGAGGGTCCCCTCGGTCAGGGAATAAAACCACTGGCAGTGAGCAGATTCCTGAGAGGTAAACAGGTCTACCTGTGCGTCCCCGAATCTGCTCCAGATCAGCTAGACCACCTGGGGGTGGAGTCTCCATTCCCCCGGGAGCGTGAGCTGTCGTGAGAGCGCGTCGGCCGCACGATTGAGCTCGCCCGGGATATACATGGCGCTCAGCGACCTGAGTCGCTGCTGACTCCAGAGGAGAAGGTGGCGGCCGAGTTGCGACATACGGCGTGAGCGTAGACCACCCTGATGGTTGATGTACGCTACTGCCGATGTGTTGTTCGTCCGGACCAGTACATGCTTGCCCTGCAGCAACGGCCGAAACCGGCGCAGGGCCAGCAGTACTGCTAGCAACTCGAGGCAATTGATATGCCACTGCTGGTGGGGTCCTGTCCAGGAGCCCGACGCAGCATGCCCATTGCACACAGCACCCCAGCCGGTGGTGAAGGCATTTGTTGTGACAACAACATGCCTGGACACTTGTCCTAGGGGCACCCCGGCCCGTAGAAAAGCAAGGTCCGACCACGGGCTGAATGTTTGGCACAGCTCGGCGTGATGACCACACGGAGCTTGCCATGGTGCCATGCCCACCTCGGGATTCGGCCGTGTAGCCAGTGCTGAAGTGGTCTCATATGGAGTAATCCGAGCGGCGTGACCGCGGCTGCGGATGCCATATGCCCCAGGAGCCTCTGAAAATGTTTCAGTGGGACCACTGTTTTCTGCGAGAACGAATTCAGGCATCTCAGCACCGACTGTGCACGCTCGTTGGTGAGACGTGCCGTCATGTTGACCGAGTCCAGTTCCACACCGAGAAAAGAGATCCTCTGTGCTGGACAGAGTTTGCTCTTTTCCCAGTTGACCCGAAGCCCCAACCGGCTGAGGTGCGTGAGCACCAGGTCCCTGTGTTCGCACAACTGCTCTCGGGACTGGGCCAGAATGAGCCAGTCGTCGAGGTAGTTGAGGATGCGAACGCCCACTTCCCTGAATGGGGCAAGGGCCCCCTCCGCGACTTTGGTAAAGACACGGGGGGACAGGGACAGCCCGAAGGGTAGGACCTTGTACTGGTATGCCCGACCCTCGAACGCAAAGCGTAGAAACGGTCTGTGTCGAGGGAGGATCGAGACATGGAAGTACGTGTCCTTCAGGTCGATTGCTGCAAACCAATCTTGTGCGTGAATGCATGTGAGCATGCGCTTCACGGTGAGCATCTTGAACGGGAGCTTGTTCAGGGCCCGATTCAAGACACGTAAGTCCAAGATTGGCCGTAACCCTCCGCCTTTCTTGGGTACTATGAAGTACGGGCTGTAAAACCCTGACTTCATCTCGGCTCGTGGGACCAGCTCTATTGCGTCCTTCGCCAACAGGACCGCAATCTCCTCCCGCAAAACAGTGGCATCTCTGCCCACCACTGAAGTGGATAGGACGCCACTGAATCTGGGAGGACGCCTGGCAAACTGAATTGTGTAGCCGAGTCTGACTGTTAGAATGAGCCAACGGGACGGGCTGGGAAGGCCTAGCCAGGCCCCCAGATACCGTACGAGTGTTATCATCCGAACACCAGAAGTACCCGCGGGGGGGCAGCATGGAGCACTGGGGCCCAACCCGGGAAGCAGAGCGTCCCAAAGTAGAGGAAGTGAGTGATGTGAACCCACTTGGCTCCGTGTGTCCCGTGAGGGACGAGGTAGGGGGGCATGGGGAGGCAGTGCGTCCCTGACATGCCTGAGACCTGCTTGTGGCGAAAGCGGGCGTGGTTGAGAGTGAGGAGGCGGTGTGTCGCACACTGTCAACACAGACCCTTTTTGACTCAGAGATAGTGGAAATTGCTCTTTTATTGATGAGGTGGGTACCGCTGACCCGGGGGTACAAACAACAAACAAACAAAAAAACCCATAAAAAATCATCCTCAGTTCCATTTTTTTTTTCGTTTATTGGGAACAAATGAGGACATGACACATTATAAACACAGTGTATTTATCACAGTCTTTCCCTCCTTATATTTCTCACGTAATTATTACACAAGTTATACCATCAAAAAGCATGAAAAGCACAATTGAGAGTGTCATATGCATAAATCTGTTTGCCATTTTATTTAAATCCTCCATCTACCTGTATGTTATCAATGTAAAGAAAAACCTTTTAACATTGCAGATGTTGCAAAATCTTTGTGTATTTTGTCATGCACACTGTCCTCTGGCGGTGAGACTACAGAACTGCAGCACCAGATGTTACAGTAAAGACATTAGACTGCGGTTACACACAATCCTTATTATATACAGATATTGAGTCATATTTAACCACTTATGTGGGTCAGATATAGAATTCAGACACATAGTCTTAAGTTTTTATCTTAATGTATTAAAAATGCATTTAAAAAAAATAACTAAACGAATTAAACACCGAATAATACAGCATAATATTAAAAACTACAATTACCAACATAAAGGAAAATCCTGTGATGGTCAACAATTGTAATTCAGTAAAAATATGAACTCTAAACCGTATGACAGCTAAATAATAACACCAACAGCACATCAAGCCAGTAAATGAAAAACAATGCATATTTTTTAATAACAGTTAAGACTTAATTTTTCAAGCTTCAATGCATGCTGGGAACTAGTACTATATTGTTCATTAAGGCCCAAGGCTTGAAAGGGTGAAGGCCCTATTTTTTTCCGTAGAATTATTATTTGTTGTTGTTGGCGTCGTCGTTGTCGTTGTTGTTCATGGTTTCGGGGGCTTTTGTGGCTCTTATTGTGGTACCATACCAAAGCAAAATTGTGGTATCGAGCCATCCCTAATAAGATGAGCGGTCCAAGAACTGAACCCTGAGGAACCTCTGTGACCAGTTGATGAGCTTTAGATACTTCCCCTCTCCAGGCAGAAACTCACTCTGAAAGCCCTACCTGTGAGATAGGATTCAAACCAGAGAAGTGGAGTACCTGTGATTCTAGTGACGAGAGGATGGACAGAAGAATTTGATGATTCAGTGTCAAAGGCAGCAGAAAGATCCAGCAGAATTAGCCTTTGTAATCCACAGGGATTCAGTGACTGACAGTCGTGTAGTCTCGTTTGAATGGCTGCTCTTGAAACCAGATTGATTGATGTCCAGCTTGTTGTTCTGTGAGAAGTAAGATGACACTTGGTTTAAAACAACCCGTTCCAAGTGTTTTTGCTATGAATGGTAGGAGAGAGACAGATCTGTAATTGTCTGTAATTTTAAGCAGTGGGGTTGAGCCTGCTTGAACGCGGTAGGGAAAATGCCTGTGTGGAGAGATGTGTTAATAATGTGTGTGAATGCTGGTAAAAGTGTAGGAGAGATGGTTTGTAGAAGGTGTGAGGGGATGGGGTCTAGAGGGCAGGTGATGGGATGACTAGAGAGGAGACGTTTGAATACGTCTGCTTCAGTGAGAAGATATGTGGATGTGGATGGTCTGAGTTCCTGTGTGTGGAGCTGAGAACTGACTGCTGATGGTTGTTTTGTCAGTGAAGAAATTAGGAAAATGATCAGCAGTTAAGGAGATGGTGGTGGTGGAGGGGGACAGAGGAGAGAGTTGAATGTTTTGAAAAGTGTGCGTGTGTTTGAAGTGCTGTTGATCTTCTTGTGGAAATATGAAGATTTAGTGGAATGAACTTCACCAGAAAAGGATGAGAGCAGAGACTGATACCTACCTTGGTCAGATGGGTCTGCAGCCCTGAGTTTGGTCCGGTGTTCACAAAGAACATCAGATAAAAAGGGGTTAGAGGGAGTAGCACATGCTGGCCTGGATGAGAGACAACAGATACTTTATAGAGAAGAAGTTAAGATGCAACATAAAGTGTGTGTTGCAAAATTCACATCCAGAGATGAGAGTTGTGTTGATGAGGGAAGAGAGGATGACACAACAGAGGACAGATGAGAAGGAGAAAGAAGGTGTAGGTTTCGTCTGATGGTAACTGGTAAAGTGGTTGGTGGTGCACAAGTAGGGAGTTGTAGATTAAAAGTAATGAAGAAATGATCGGAAATGTGCAGAGGTTTTACCAGAATGTTGTCAGTGATACAGTTGCACATGTAAATTAGGTCAAGTTGCTTGCCAGGTTTGTGGGTACTTGTGGTGACGAGCTGTATGAGATCAAATGAAGAAGAGAGAGAGGAAGTCTGAATATTCTGAGCAGCATTCAGTAATTCACTTTCACTGAAACCTCACATGAAGATTCATTTGAAAGAATCAGAGGGTAATAAAAAATGAGATGTTTAAATATGGCGATACAGCTAATTTATCGAGTCAACCATACAGTCGTAGACACTCCTTGAATCCTTTGTGGAAAAAGTGTATTAGGCTAACCCTTACGAAGATTAACCAATGTTTTTACTTCAAAAAAAACTGTGATAACCGCTGTAAAACTGATTATACAAATGGTTAAACAAATGGTAATCAAACCACCAAAAAAAACAAAAAAAAAAACTTGGTTACTACACTTTTACTATAACAAAACCATGCTTAAGTGCTTGTGAAGTAGGCTAATTACTTGTTTAAAAAAGGTACAATATGAAAATCCTGATGTTCTGATCTAAACTAAAAATCCTCATGTTCTTTAAACACCCCCAAGATGATCAGAAACTCTGAAAACACTTTTCAGGAAGTGAATGACTTCCTTCCTGTCACACTGACTCGCATCTCTCACGGAAAAAGCAAAAAAGCATCAGCGATCATTGAAGAACAACGAGAAAAACTTTCAAGAAGGATTTAAAACATTTGTTTCTGAACAGACAGCAGATCTTTGTGATTCTCCTGGTTATTCATTTTTTGAAACCTTGATTTTTAAACCTTGATTCAGAAAGTAAAGTTTATATTGCTGGAGCTCAAACTGTGAAAATGGCTTCACTATCTGAATATGATTATATTTGTCCTGTGTGCTGTAATATTTTCAAGGATCCTGTTCTTCTGTCATGTAGTCACAGTTTCTGTAAAGAGTGTCTTCAACAGTTCTGGAGAACCAGGGAATCTCAGGAGTGTCCTGTCTGCAGGAGAAGATCCTCAAGAGAGGATCCTCCAATTAATCTTGCATTAAAAAACTTGTGCGAGTTGTTCCTGAAGGAGAGAAATGAGAGACGTTCATCAGGATCTGAGGAGATCTGCAGTTTACACAGTGAGAAACTCAAACTCTTCTGTCTGGAGGACAAACAGCCTGTGTGTTTAGTGTGCTTTACTTCACAGAAACACATCAATCACACATTCAGACCCATCAGTGAAATTGTTCCTTCATATAAGGTAAGACTGATTTACATATGATAAACACTTAAGGTCATGATATGTATTAAATATATGAACATGCTATAGAATATAACTTTAATAATTGCAGGAGGAGCTCAATACAGCACTGAAGTCCTTACAAGAGAAACTGAAACACAATGAAAACATTAAAGGAGAGTTTGAGAAAACAGTTCAACACATCAAGGTGAGGATTGATTATTTTGACATATTATTTTGACTAGTTTGATTAGAACAGCTGAACTGATTTATCTGACAAAATTACATGTTCCTTTCTTGACTGAAACAAACAAACAAGCACACACACACACACACACACATTTAATATTCATGAGCTGAACAACCTGTTAGTGCAACAGACACTGAACTGCTGACATTATTCTTCTATCTGAGGATTTGATTGATAATGTGTGTTTTCACTCTACAGACACAGAACATCTACTACTCTTACAAAAAAATAAGTTTATTCAAGTGTTCTATTAGTATACTTCTTTTAAACTAAAAATAATATACTTTCAGTGTACTTACATTTACATTTATATTTAGTCATTTAGCAGACGCTTTTATCCAAAGCGACTTACAAGTGAGGAAAACAAACAAGCGATTCTTCATGAATTGGCAAATAACACAGGAAGTGCTCACAATACAAGTTTCATACATTGCTCAGTACCATAAGCTAGAGTAGGAAGGGAGTTACTTATATAGGAGATACTTATTATATATTTCTCAGAAATATACTTAAAATTGCACTAAAGTATACTTGACTTATACTGACAGAAAAGTATATTTGGCCTATACTTGTACTCAATCTTTTGATCGAGATATACTTAAAAGTATAATTAAATATTCAAAGTATACTTGGCTTGTAGTTGTTTACTCTTTTCACTGAGTAGTTAAAGAGTCTTATAAACTTACATTGTTTGAAAAATATTTATTTATAAAGAAAGCAGATATGTTCCTAATTCTAAGTATCTGAATTTTGTGTCTAGTCTACAGGTCGTGTACATAGGAATTTACTTCAAATCTACTTTACTCTTTCCCCACCATTGACTGAATGTTCCAGATATCCATGTTTTTACTGTTATATGGTGGGGGTGCTATTACACATCTTCTAGTAGAATCTCTGAATGTGAAATGACGCGATAATCAGACATTAAACAACATGTAAATCACAACTTCCTAACGTTACTGAATGAAATGATGAACCCATGAAGAAGAAACGACTGTGAAGGTTTGGAGGTGTTGATGAACTCGATCTTCTCCATCTGTGTTTTGAACATCAATCTGATCCAGGCGCAGTCTTTAACAATTTAATTTGATCAACTTTTTGTTTAAATTGTTCTTTATTAAATTTACCCACATTCAGGTGTTGATAAAAACGATGCATACATATATAATATATATATTTTTAAATGTTAAAGTACATTTAATGGTATATTTTAAGTATAAATAATGAATACCTAAATTGGAACATAGTCGTATACTGGAAGTTCAAAAATAATATATAAATGGTAATCTATAAATGTGATGTTATGTTCACTTAAGAAAACTTACAAGTATACTTGCAGTATAAAACTACTAAACTAGTTTACTGAGAGTATACTTCAAAGTATACTTTCATAAAATAAAAAATGTATTACTGGTATTAAAATGGTAAACTACTAGTAAACTTACAAGTTCACTTGTATTACAGATGCAGAACAAATGAGAAATGAAGTTGTGAACTAGTTGTGCACTTAAAGTTTACCACTGTTACACTTACAGTACATTTAAACATATACTTTTATATACTAAAAACGGGCCAATTTAGTCCCAAGAAGTATTGAAATGGTACACTTAAACGTTCTCTAACAGAACACATTGATATACTTGCTAGACAAAATATACTTATACAGTACTTAAGTATACTTCTTTTTGGTAAGCGTACTACTGTACTAGTACTTCAGAAAGTTGTAGTTAACTAACCCACATTTACCCACTCACTCTTCATGCTGCTCCAGAATCAGTTGTTGATTGAGATGATTGAAGTGAATGTGGTTTGATTTCAGTCTCAAGCTGAGCACACAGAGCGTCAGATTAAACAGCAGTTTGAGAAGCTTCATCAGTTTCTCAGAGATGAAGAAGAAGCTACAATCACTGCACTGAGGGAGGAAGAGGAGCAGAAGAAGCAGATGATGAAGGAGAAGCTGGAGGAGATGAACAGATACATCTCAGCTCTTTCACACACAATCAAAGACATGGAGGAGATGATGAAAGTCAATGACGTCTGCTTTCTGAAGGTCTGATTTCAGATCATTGATTGATTGATTGATGATTGATTGAGTTCTTGATGATAAATGGTGTGTTTGTTCTGCAGAAGTTTCCAGTCTCAAGGGAAAGGTGAGTGATCTGCTGGTGTCTCTGGTCTCTCTGGTTCTGATCCAAAGCCACTGCAGTTCTGACTCCTGAATGTTCTTCCAGAGTCCAGATCTCACAGCCGGATCCACAGATGGCTTCTGGAGCTTTGATTCATGTGCCACGTTACTTGGGCAACCTGCCGTTCAGAGTCTGGAAGAAGATGCAGGACATCGTCCAAAACAGTGAGTCTGGAGATAGAGACACACTGGAAATGCAGATGGGGGAATATATAGATTTTTAGCATTGGAATTGTGTGGAATAACCAAATGACCTGTTATTACTGTATAAACACATAGTGCTGGAATAAGTGATTGATGACAATGGTATAGAATGAAAAAGACTCAATTCTCTATACACCGATCAGGCATAACTTTATGGCCACTGACAGGTGAAGTGAATAACACTGATTATCTCTTCATCACGGCACCTGTTAGTGGGTGGGCTATATTAGGCAGCAAATATACAGTGTATGAACATGGATCATACTAGATAGAATTTACGTAGTACCCAACCAAAGGGGAGCAAAAGTGGGATTACTTCAGACCCAACAACAGTTAGAGAGGGAGGTAAACTAGATAATGGAATACAAATTGCCCGACATACTTAAGTTGACCTTACTCAACCTTAAGAGACGTCCTAAAAAGCAGCTTACCAAAGGGAACAGGCAAGGCTCTAAAACCTCTGTAATTAGTCCTTCAGGCTACAACCTTCGATGCTATTCCAAGGGGGAGCCTACATCCGTAATCATACTCAGGAAAGGGAGGAAGATGAGAGCAGGGTATAATGCAGTGTGCCCAGTAATTCTATTCACTCAGACTTTAAACCCCAAGAGAGCCACAAGACACTGGGGGAGAGCAGCTCATACCCTGCCTTGAGTAAGGGCACTCCACCTAAGACCGCAATTGCTAGCACTTCTTTTTCTTTTAGCACAGACAACCCAAGGAGGCCGCAGGGAAGCTTATGACCTACTTAAAGAAGTCCTGTACACTGAGGGAGAGCAGCTCAACCCTGACTTAAATTAAGGCACTTCTCCAGGACCCGCTATAGCTAGCGCTTTACTCCAGCCCTAATTATGGTATGCTATAGATAACCAGGAGGGACACTCCACAGACATCTTCCTCTATTTGTCAGGGTCATGAACCAACGTCATACTAGAGAGGCCTAAAACACTCATTCAAAGGTGAGAATACAGCCCTACTTCAAGACCCAACAGTAGTTGGGGAGGGAGGTAAACAAAGTAGAGGGAATCTATACTGCCCTATATAACCCTGCATCAACCGTAAGCAGGTATCTACCAAGCAACCATCTACAGATTTGCGTACAATTCTACTTAAAGGGATAGTTCACCCAAAAATGAAAACTATCCCATGATTTACTCACCCTCAAGCCATCCTAGGTGTATATAACAATCTTCTTTCAGACAAAAAATATCGGAGATATATTTAAGAATATTAGTCCTCCAAGGTTTACAAAAAAATGCATCCATCTATGAAAAAATTAATCTATATGACCCTAGAGAGTTAATAAAAGCCTTTTGAAATGAAGCGATGCGTTTTTGTAAGAAAAATATCCATATTGAAAACTTTATAAATTCAAATCACTAGCTTCCAGCAGACGACCATATGCATACCGTCAAATTGTTTACTATAACAACACTGACACTCATCAGAAGAAAATATCTGATGTGTTAGATCAATAGGACGAGTGTTCATATTTCATAATAATCTGTACATCAGAATAAAAGCAGCTGTTGATTGTGTCTCATCAGCTCCTGTGAATCTGGATCCAAACACTGCAAATCCACATCTCGTCCTGTCTGATGATCTGACCAGTGTGAGATGGAGTGGAGAGAGACAACCTCTTCCTGATAATCCAGAGAGATTTGACGTGTATTCCTGTGTTCTGGGTTCAGAGGGTTTTATCTCAGGAACACACTGCTGGGAAGCAGAGATTAAAGAGTGTCCATGGTGGAGTCTTGGAGTAACTACAGCATCAAACCAAAAAAGGAAGAAACGTGCTTTCTTTAACACCGGTGTCTGGAGTGTGCAGTACGATCTGTTTGAAGGGGCTGGTTTTCCTCTTCGACAGAAGCTTGAGAGGGTCAGAGTTCAGCTGGACTATGACAGAGGAAGGGTGTCATTCTTTGATGCTGTAACTAAGACACATCTACACGCAATCACAACCACCTTCACTGACACAGTCTATCCATTCTTTTATTGTTTACCCCCTCTGAGGATCTTACCGTTGAATAGTCAGTAAACTTTACACCTGTGCTTTTAGTCATCATGTTTCCAGTATTTAATCCATATTGCATAAATAAGCATACTGTTGATTTGAATATCAGTACGGCTGTGATTGGGCCACAGGTGATCGCATGACTGATACAGACACACTCATATTGCTGTTATACATGTTAGTTCATATCAAGTAACTTAATGATTGCAGACACAATATGACCATATATTTTATTTACGCTCCTCCAACTTAAATAGTTTCAAATGAAGCCAAAGTAGGGCGTTGGAAATCGATGAAACAAACATTGAAATGTTCCAGTGCTGTTTATAGGTGGGACGAAATTCAATATGAGGTTCACGATTTGATAACGTCTTCAATATAACAGCACATAAACTGACACAGTATGCCAGAAAATATTTTTTTAGGAAAATTGAGGAAAAAAAATTATTTCTCAACTGAATAAAGTCCTAAACCATTTTCGTCAAAATCCAAAGATGAGGGATTTGCATTCAAATTTATCGGAAGACCCTAAACGTCGGCTTATTAACGAAGAGGGGTACCCTCAACATCGGAGTATTGACGTGAAGGGAAAATGACCGAACGGCAGCATGTGACGAATAGGGGTGAGACCGTGTTTCATATACTGTACCTTTCACTTTAAGAAAAGATCACAAAAAAATTAAACCTTTATTTACATTCAGGGTGATTGGGTGCAACACTTTGGAGCCAAACAACTTATTTAGTTTATAAATTACAGAATCACTTCATTTCAGTTCATTAAACAGTTTGTTTCATTTATGATCAGCTATAATAACCCACTCCTGATCAGCTTTACTTATTGAGTTTACCTGGCCAATGAGAGTTTACATGGTCAATATTTCTGATCAGCTTTTGACAGAATTGTAATGTTTTGATTGCTTTGGTTTCTCTTTCACTGTTTTCACATTGAACTAGGTCTACTACTACTGTCTTGAGCCTTAACTAGCTTTACTAGCTGTTTATGAATGCACAAACACATCCTGGGAGCCTGTAGGAATTAAACCTGATTCTGCTTATTAATTCTTCAGAGGTAAAACCTTTTCATGTGACCTTTAAATATAAAAAGGTTGAATGAGAGCCGAGAGAATTATGTGACAAGAATAGTAAAGAAACTCATGCACAGATTTGCTGACGGTAATCAGATAAAAACGTTTGATTGTCTCAAAGTGTAAAATATGCCGTATAAAATTCATTCTTCATAGCTATATGAACAATACTTTTACCATCAGTTCCTTTCTATTGTATTTCTGATATGCTTTAAATGTATTAGACATCATTGTATCATTTTTTGTACAATTTGTGCTGATTTAAATAAAATTGAAAAGTACTTAATGCAATGTTTTGTTTAATATATACATATATGACACATATATCATATATACATATATATATTTCTTTTCTTTTATCTGCAAGAGATTTGAGTATATTTTTTATTATATTTTCCCTTTAATTTCATGTTTCTCTTTGCATGTATTATCTATTTTAATTCTTAAAGTACCACATATTTTGTAGCTAATAGCCCTTTTCTTTTTTGGTAACATCACAACTGCAGGATGTTTTACATTCAACAGTCATTCTGTGTCTCCCTCTAGTGCTGCAGATGCGCTACAGTGAAGCACCAAATAGCAAATATAATAAACATAAAGTTCATCAGTCATAGGAATGCACAAATAAAGTAGGAATTGAAAAGAGATAAAAACAGAGTACATGTAGGCTGCTAGAATTTAAGCCATGGTAGATGTAATAGCTTTACAGCTTGAAAGTCTTGTCAGTAATATTATAAGTTTTAACATAAAATTATGACTCTGTATAATTATTATTACCATAATAAAAAAATTTAAAAAATATATATTTTCAAACTATTGTTAAAGAATACTATGTTGCTTGCTGAAATACTCAACGCATGTTGTAAATGAGCATTTATTAATATGTTTAATGAATAAACAATAAACATTTATAAACTTGCTTATTAATGCACCTTTTGATTATTATGTTTGCCTCTAGTAATTATGTGTCTGATTTTTAATTTCCAACCTATTTTGGGTTCGTTTTAAGCCAGCCATATAGTCATTTTTAAACAATAGTTGGGTTAAATAAAACTATCCAGCATGTTGGGCAAACATTTAACCCAACCACTGGGTTAAAACAACCCAATTGCTGGGATTGTCCATTTTCAACCCAACTTGGGTTGTTTTTAATTTTAACCCAGCATATTTTAGAGTGCATGGTTAATTTTTGTAAGGGAAAGTCAATCTGTATAGTGAAGAAAGACCTAATCATAATATTCAAAAATCTCTAGTCGCCACCTGGTGTAATTGTGAACTTACATGATTTTAACATATTCAATATCAAAATACTTGATTGGCATAAATTATTTTTTCAATCCACCAACACACAAGAAAAGCAGTGACAGGGAAAAGAAAATAAGCTGTAAAATAAGGTGTGTTTATAAGGTAATCTTAACGAGTCTTTTTGTGAACCTATCCTGCAAAAGATTCGATTCGCGGGGATGAGTCAAACTATTGCGCGGTTCTGAATCTCCCGCGGTCAGCGCGCACGGAAGCGGCTCCACCCTCTCCCGCTGGAGGCTTCGATGTGGGCGGGTCCTGAAGTGCTGAGGGACTTCTGATTGGTCCCGTTCCAGCTTCGCGCGCATTGCGCATGATCAGTGACCCCACAGCCTCATCCTGTATTTACTGCTATTGAAAATGGCCGCTACATATGCGGCCGAGATTTCACAGAGACAAACAAAAACTACTTTTACAATCGACTAAATGAAACGGATTCGACTCGAATGCTGTGAGGAAATATTATACAATTTAAAACGGACTCCATTTCGCTTCGTGTCAGCGTTAAACTGTTGTTTAATAGTGTGAGCGCTAATTTTAGCTCAAGCTAACAGTCAGGAGCGCGCGCGTGCACGCGCGTGTGTGTTCGGGCTCGAGCAGAACCGGAGAGTCCAATGGCTGACCCGAGAAAAGTCCCGTTCGTCACCCTCGCCTCGTATAGCACCACACCAGCGGCGGCCGAGTCAAAGAAACGCCGAAGGGAGGACGAAGAGAACGAACCGAGTCCCGGTGTCGCCACAGGGGGGGTGTTCGGTGCCGGGAAACCGGGAACGGATCCCGGAGAACCCAAACGCACCGTCCGACTGAACCTGAGCCTGTCAGAACCGAATGAACAGAAATCAGCAGAGTTCAACTACGGCGAGTTGGTCCACGCCAGCCTTCAGGTGAGATCCGCGGGAAACGGTTGTGGGTTCGAGCCCGGACTCGAGCAGGTGAACCAAACTTGTAGGAAATAGACCGTAAAACACTTTAGGTTGAACTTTATTATTATGGATATCTTTTAAAATAACTTTGTGTTAATCACCGCAGTATCCCAGACTGACATTAGTGACTCGATTTAGTGTTTTTCTGAACTTGAAACTTGAACTTGAATCTGAAACGTTTCAGGTTCAAACCAAGTTTCTGTCAACCTCTCAAATGTAAGAAGAAGTATTGTTAATTCAGAGTATAAGTAACTACATCGGGAGCTGGATTGAGATTAATGATGGGTGGTTTAGTAGTTTTCTTTTTATTGAAATCTAAGAGCTTTCTGTCCCTCCATTCACAGCCTGTATAACTACCACTTTCAAGCCCTAGAAAGGTAGTAAAGACATCGTAAAAGTACTTAAACATAATTTACCACTTTATTTACAAATTATTAATTTTCAACGTATGTTTGCGTAATAACGCCACAACACGCATGCGTAGTGATGCTCTTGTGAACATGGTGGAGATTAATATTTTGTAAATAGTTTTTTTTAATGTGTTTTTATGATGTCTACTTCTTTTTTACTGCGCAAAACAAAGCACTCGCTTCATAAATTTAAGGTTAAACCACTGGAGTGACATGGATTACTTTAACAATGTCTGTACTACCTTTCTGGGGCTTGAAAGTGGTAGTTGCATAGCTGTAAGTGGAGAGAACGAAATCTCTCAAATTTCATCAAAAATATCTTAATTTGTGTTCTGAAGATGAACGAAGGTCTTACGGGTGTGGTACGAAACGAAGGCGAGTAATTCATGACCGAGATTTAATTTTTGCGTCAACCTAACCCTTTAAATATATTAGCTGGTAAAGGTTGTAGGTTCAATCCCTAGTTGTATTATGCTTTTTTGATGAGCTCTCACAGTTCTTAGTGAAAAAACATCAGGTATTTAGCCATATATAAATGTTTATTTATTGGATTGGATGATATTTGGTTATTTATGTTAAGTTGGATAAAAAACACGCCATTGTTAATCTAGTATGACCCACTAGCAGTAAGTCAAGTGGCTTTCAGTCTTACTTTTCGGTGTCAAATTTGGCCAATCTTCATTTTTATGTGACTGATTTAAAATTATGAAAAGTCTTAAAGAAAAAAAAAAAGTCTAACTTGTAAGACTAGTGTTGTTTTTCTATTAAAGTCAGTCAGTACACTTTAAAGTACAGCACACGAGTATATCGCACCTGATTATTGAAATGTTGATGTAAAATCTTTAAAATAATATTGCAAATTGATGAGTGTTTATATCAGCTAAACTTTAGCTGGATCTAATAATATCATGTCTAACTCTGTATCTGTTTGCATGTAAGTGAGTCGATTGCTTGTTTTCTTTGCTCTTAAAGGTGAGGAAAGCTCCTCAAGGGCTCAAACCTGCTCTGGACCCCAGCGACCCATTTGCAGATGAAGACAAAGAACGGCAAGAAGTCGAAGCTCTCGCCAGGAAATTTGAGAGCAAATATGTATGTATGCTTTTATTGACGTCTATCATGTGAATACATCCGCCTGCAACCAACATATGAATGTGTTTGTGTGTGTTTTTGTTTACACAGAAAACGTTTAACCTTAATCACAACACATAAAATAATGCGGGATGTTTTATTGGCTGTATGTTGAGATCAGTGTATAATCATCTCAGGGAAACGCTGTTAAGAAGAAGCGCCGAGACCGGATGCAGGATCTCATCGATATCGGTTACGGCTATGATGAAACCGATCCGTTTATCGACAACTCCGAGGCCGTGAGTATGAGAGAGAGCGTCATCGATCCTCAAGGAGAAAATTCACCACTGATTATCTCCCGAAACGCTCTCAATTACCATTCAGTACATAATGAACGGGTTCAGACACCGTGTTTGACCACATGCACGTCATCTCCTAAATGACCAAAATCAAAATATGTGTTTTTCTTCTCTGCACCGTTAATGATGTCCAGGCCGACTGTATATCATGTCTGTTGTGTCTCTGCAGTACGACGAACTGGTTCCTGCGTCTCTGACCACTAAACTCGGCGGTTTCTACATCAACACCGGCACGCTTCAGTTCAGGGCCGCGTCTGAATCGGAGGGAGAGAACGGAGGGAAAGACTCCAATCACTTCAAGGTGATCTTCATCATTATCACCCTCATCCTCAGTGCTTTAGCAGACTGTGGAGGAAGTGTCAGCTTTAGCACAGCCAGGATTTCAGCATGTTTCACTGTTGTTTTAACTTTAATATTGAAGTAGTATGGGTGTAGTACGCTTTGGATAAAAGCGTCTGCTAAATGATTAAATGTAAATGAGTGTGACTGTACACAACTCACGGTTCGGTCTGGGTTCGATACAGCAGGTGGGGAGAAAACTAAACATAAAATTGCTTTTTATTTATTTTTTTATTAAACAGTGGTTTACTGAACAAATCGTGTCTCTGTCGTTAAATATATTAAATTGAATTATAAGTTTCTTAAGTGTAAAAAAGATGATCTATACGATGTTGGGAGCCCTTATTTGAATATTATGCTAATATAATGTTAAAGATTAACAGCTGAACCCAAACTATTTGCCTAATTTCAATCGCTATTCATTTTTTTAGATATAATAATCAACAAATTGTATGTAAGCTGCACCTAAGACAGTTTTTGCATTAACTTAATCTAATTATAAAATTGTTTTACTCCAATTTGTTGTTGAAATTTAACAATTTACTAACAGTGCATATATTAAAGCTGCAATATGTAAACTTTTTGCAGTAAAATATCCAAAAACCACTGGGCCGGTGTTATATATTTTGTTCAGTTGAGCATTTAAAATATCCCAAATGTTTCCAACTATTTGTAAATCCTGAGAAAATTGTGATTTTTAATCAAGGATCCGGGACGTGTGAGGGAGTCGCCTGTCAATGGCGTCACATCCCTCAGTTTCCGGTTTTATTATGCAGAAACCATGGAAACGCCAAAGACGCTTTAATATATCACAATATACAAGTGAACAACTGTTGTGATACTTTTGTAGACAAACTAATTATTGTAATGCAGCTCAACACGTTTAGTCTTATTGTTTAATAATGACTTTATTATATATATATATATATATATATATATATATATATATATATATATATATAATATTACAGTTCAAACTGCAGTTAACAGTCACAATATGACTTTTTTGAAGTCGCGCTGTTCTGATTAGTCGTCAGTTTCTGTCTTTTATATACTATCAGACATTTTTTTGGTCTGTGACTGATGCGTGATTGACCGAGCTGATGATCTCGACTTTGATTCACAGAAAGATGGAGAGGAGCGGGTGATTAAAAGACGGAAAAAGAAGCAGGATGGCGGCCTGGAGGAGAAGAAACCTAGGAAATTCAAAGTACCCAAACCAGGGTGAGTTCAGACACTTTTTTTGTTTTCACTGTTTCTATGTAAACAAGTACAAGGATGTCTTTGACCGTTTCGACACATCTCGCTGCTCGACACTTTTTTTTTATAAGATGCTGTTAAGTTAAACAAATTTCAACTTTTAAAAGCATTTCGAGACCCTGATTCCTTTTCTATCATCATATTTAAAGTGCAAAAACATGTTGTGTGTGAACAGCCCGTTTGTGTTTTCATTTGCTGCTGCTGATGAGATGGTTCTGGGTCTTTGACAGTATTTGAGTTTGTTCATGAATGTTTTAAGAAATATGTCGTAAGCATGTATTAGAATATTATATCGACTTGTTTGTGAACACGGTAGAGTTTTAACCAATTTTTGTTCCAAACCTGAATGAATTTTTCTGTGGGAAGCACATATAGACTCAAAACACTGGAGTCGGTGAGATTTTTTAAAAACGTTTTTAAAAGAAGTCTCTTCTGCTCACCAGGGCTGCATTTATTTGATCAAAAATGCAGTAAAAACAGTAAAATTGTGAAATATTTCTTTCTATGTGAAATGTGTGTTAATGTAATTTATTCCTGTGATCAAAGCTGAATTTTCAGCGTCATTACTCCAGTTTTCAGTGTCACATGATCCCTCAGAAACCATTCTAATATGATGATTTGCTGCTCAAGAAACATTTCTGATTATTATCAATGTTAGTCAATTATTTGAAATAGATTTATAATTGTCTTTTTTGTTCAATATAGCATCAGTTTTCTTACTCATCACTAACTTTTGAATGGTAGTGTATTTGACAACACTTTTGTTCCTCTCTTTCTGATAGTGTGTCCTCTCTGAACCGGCCGGAGAAGAAGAAGAGGAAGAAGCTGATGAAGGACTCCCTGTCTCTGGCGGCCATGATCCGCCGCTTCACCCGCGAGAAAGAGGAGATCCGCAAGAAGAACCCGGCGTCGGCCGTCAAGCTCGTTCGCGCTCCACCGAATGCTGCCGCTGCCGTCGCTCCCAACAATGACCTGTCTATGGCCGACCTGACCACTGACCCGGCAATGATGTCACTGCTGGGCGGAGCCACGGAGAACGACGTGCTGCAGGAGCTCATGGGCGATCTGGACTTCGGGCTGCTGGACTCCCCTCAACCGTCCAGTCCCGGGCAGAGCGAGAACGGCACCCAGAAGCCAGGAGCCGCAGGACGAGTGCAGAAGACTGGCTTGATGCCACCACCGCCCCTTCCCAGCAGCCTTCCTGCTCCACTTATCAAACGCATAGAGGACCTGCGGGCGGTGAGTGCTGACGGTTATATCCACATCACAGTCTCTGCATTTAGTTGCTGATTCATGATCCACTTTCAGAAACAGGAGCGTAACGAAGCGGCTCTTCAGATGCCGTTTGAAAAGCCGAACTATTTTTAACTGCATGTGTATGTAAACAAAATGAGATTTCATGCATGTCAAAATGACTCATTTTCAACAGTTTTCATTGTCGACCTTTAGTAACTTTATGGATATGTAGCTGCTCTGTTTGTGTGGGTGTGTGTGTGACATTTCTTTCCAGGCAGATTCCAGTGGAAAGAGAGAGAGTGAAGAGGAGAGATGGGTGAGAGAGGTGTAGGAGGAAGAGAAGATCAGCATGATAGAGAGAAAATAGACAGTGAGAACAGGAAGAGTGGAAGGTTAGAGAGTTGGAAAACAGGGTAAAACAGTGTCAGTGAATCAGATGATGTTGTTTTGTTTGTCTCTTAAAACGGTGGGTACATCTACAAGGCAGGTTTAAAACGCTTCAGTGTATGTTTACTGATGCAATGTGATGATTGAATGCGTCTTTAATCTTTTCAAGTCAACATGCCATGACATTCACTACTTATTTTACTTTTGTAATGATTTGAAACAGGATATTCAACTCGAAAATCCAGGACTGGACTTCATTTTATCCATAAGGATTTGTTTGGAAAGCAGTTTTATAATTTTGTTCGAATAACATGCATTTATGTAAACAGTTGTTCACATTAAGACCAGAAACATGTTTTAATGTAAACCGGCTCAATTCTACTTTCAAGTTGGCTTTATAGAGGATTAATTGGATTGTGACTAATGTTTAACCTGATGTTAACGTCTTTAAAGTAGGGATTAGTGTTGTCAAAAGTTTGACGTTTTAAAAATGTTGAGCGGATTCGTAAACGTTTCTGATTGGTCATTGTGTTCACGCGCCTTCTGAAGACAAGTGATTGGTTTTGTTAGAAAAAATATCCATATTTATAACTTCATAAACTTCCGGCAGATGGCTGTACACATAGTTACGGAAAAAAACGTAACCTTTGACCTGACCCATGACTAAGGGTGTGTTCACACTTGTCATGTTTGGTTTGATTTAAACGAACCCTGGTGCGATTGCTCAGTTGGTGCGGTTCGTTTGAACATATGTGAACGCTGCCATCCGAACGTTAAAAAGATGGGTCTCGGTCCGCTTCCAAACAAACTCTGGTGCGGTTCGATTGATATATGAACGCAACACGGACCAAAGACATGTAAACGAACCAAAAACAGGACGTGATGTCACAAGATGCCACGCTACAAGTCAGCTGATTTGACGACGCGGAAAGATCGGTGTATCCAAAATGAGTCGAGGGCAAACGTGGAGCAACGAGGAGGTGAAGTGCCTCATCAATATTTGTTTCTGTGTACAACGGAGGAAATCCTGCTGCTGTTTTGAATGTTTTATGAGCTCTTCGTGAGTTCTCAGCTGGTAAAAATAAAGCATATGTACACACATAAAATGATTGTTTAATCCAGTGCACAGCATTGTTTTGAATTTTCAGTAAGCGAGCTCCGTCACGAAATATACGTCATAAAAGCTGACCAATCAGGTTTTGACCGTATCCTTATGCCTTTGGTTCGTTTACTTTAGGTTTGCTGTTAAAAATGCCAGTGTGAACGCTAAGAGGACCAGGACTATATGTTTTGTTTTTGTTTTTTGGTCTGGACCAAACCAACCGAACTTCAAGTGTGAACGCACCCTTAATGATGAGCGCGAAAGCATGAAGCATCCTGTATGAGATAAATCGTATATATTTACACAAAATAAACATAATATTACAATTTACAATTGAACAAAAAAGGCTCTGAATGCACTAGTAAATTTGTAGTCATGAAGGTGTAACTCCGTTGTGGATGCGCTAACAATGTGCTTAAACACGGGCATTACAAACATCTCTTACAGTAGTGTTTATGTAGTTTTATGACAGACTTGCGTTGCACATGTTGCACTTAACTACATTTTCCTATTCAAAGTGATTCCAATCATATTTCAAGCAATTCAAAATGATCATGGTGAACAGTGCGCATCTGAAGCGTCTCAGCTGAACGAGATAATCAAATATAACAATCAAATATTTTTCGGCTTTAATATATCAGCCAAATATTCTTATCAGTTCAGTTAAAAATGTACGTATATCTGCTGATACCGATATGGTGACTGATATATTGTGCATTTATATGGAAGAAGATTTCTTTTGATTTTTCTTCATATATTTTGCTACATTTTCTTAACTTGTTTGTCACATGAAGAAGGCAATGGTAGCTGGTATGGCATTAAATTACATTGAGCTGTTGTTAACTGCTTGTTTTTCTCTCAGGCGTCTCGTCAGTTTGATATGGAGGGCAGGAAGAAGTTTTTCACGCTGGACATGAACAACATCCTGCTGGAGTGAGTTCATTTGGCCGTTGTTTTCATTCCCAGCATCTCTCGTTGGTTCAGTCAGCTCACTCGCTCTCTCTCTGTGTGTCTGCAGTATCGAGCTGCAGGTGCAGGAACAGCCCGTGTCTGTGCGCGCCGCCGTCTACTCTCATCTGGAGGCGTTTGTGCCGTGTAATAAAGAGGCTCTGCTGAAGCGGCTGAAGAAGCTAAGTTTGAATATTCAGGACGACCGGCTGCGGACACCACTGCTCAAACTCAAGCTGGCCGTGTGCAGCGTCATGCCGGAGCAGATCGCACGATACAACATGGACTGCATGGCCAAAGTTGCCAAGTAAGAAACTGAGGTTGAATTGAAATGAATTGTTTACTCACCCTGGTGGTGTTCTAATGCAGTATCCCCTTTATTTTATGGACCACAAAAGCAGAATTAAAAAAACAAATTCCTACTTGCACTCAAGTGAATAGCAACCAGCGTCAAGCCTTTTAAAAAAGATGCAAAATATCACAGCATGATCCCATGTGACACATGTTGTACAATCTGTACCTGACCCGAATCACTTCTTACCCAAACCTCACATGCATAAATAATTTCTTTAAAAGAAAGACCCGTCCCGAGACCTGAGTCTAGTTATTTTCTATTACTACATATATATAATTACACTATTGACCTTCCCTTATTCCTTAACCCACTCTTAAACCTACCCATACCACCAAACCTGTCCTAACCTTACCCGTATCCCATCCCAGTAGCAGCACAAATGTTCTTCTATACAATATGAACACAATAAGTACATTGTACTTGCTTTTTGATCCAAGTACATAGTATTTAAGAACACCAAATATAAAGTTTTTCCATGTTTTATATCCATTATTTTCAGTTTAGTCAATTATAGTGCCTTACCAGTGTAACCTCACTTAACCTACCAATAAATAATAAATATAAACATGCGATTAGTCCGTCAATCACTTAAATAAACCACTAATAGTCGCCTAGAAAAATCTTTAATCGAGGGCAGCCCTAGTTTAATGAAAAACAACCTGAAATTTTATGTGTTTAATGAAATCCTGACCTTGGCCGTTGATGATCTGTGCGTTTGTGACTCTAGCACCGCAGTTCACTACGAGTTCACTTCAAGATGAACAAAAGCATGACACGAAATACAATGCCTAGAGATATCAAGAAAGTATTGAAATTTTATTTTTTTCACAAGTCAAATATGTCCAGAACTGTTCATCTAATGACAGTTAGATAACGGTTAGGATTTTCATTAAATAATACATTAAATTTCATATCATATACCCCCAGAACACTTAAAATATATGTCACAGGACATTTTTTTTTTTTTTCAGAATATGGTAATTTATGTAAATTGACATCTCTAATTTAAAGTCATCTTGATGCCCGCTGGATGAGAAAAACTGGTCCAATTGGATAACTGAAGAGACCACTGTGTGTTTACTGTTGTGTATTGTGTGTTTGTGCAGGCAGCACACCGAAGACGGCGATAGAAACGGCTCCGAGGAGGAAGACGATGAGAAGCCAGGACGAAGAGTGATGGGACCCAGGAAGAAATTTGTGTGGGACGACAAACTCAGGTGACTATCAGACTTCGGCTCGCGCAGATCACTAATGCGATGTTCGTGAGACAGGCCCGCGGTTGAAGCTTGATGTCTGCGTGTGTTTGCGCAGGACTCTGCTGTGTAATCTGGTGCGGGTGAAGCTGGGCTGTTACGAGCTGGAGGCTCAGAGTTCACTCTCAGCCGAGGATTACCTCAAGGTCTTCATGGAGACCGAGGTCAAACCGCTCTGGCCCAAAGGATGGATGCAGGCCAGGTGAGTTTCGGTACCAAAGGTTGGTGAATAATGTTGATTCGCTACACATCCTGACAGATTCATCTCTTTCTCTCTCGTTTCTCAGGATGCTGTTTAAAGAGAGCCGAATGGCTCACAATCATCTCACAGGAAATACGTGAGTTTCTCCTCTCTGGAGGAAATGGCTATTTTTAAACGCTAACTAGATGCTGAATCTAGATTTATTCATTATAGTCAACATGAAATCATTTTGACCTACTTCTCGCACGGTCACTGTGTGCTCGCTGCTGTGAGCGATTCATTAGTTCACGTAGCATTCGCAACTTATTTTACCTTCATAATGTGACAATTCAGGGCTGGAATTGATTTTTCTTTGTGGGGAATTGATTAGATGGAGATATTTAATCATTTTAGGTGAATCACATGCATCACTGAATCATTCAGATTGAGACCAAAAACATGTATTAAAGCTCAATTTTAATGTCAAGTACTTTTTAAAGTAATAATTGGAGTTTTAATATAACATTTATCATGGTGTTAATGTCTTTAAAATGCCTTTCTCTCTAGTTATTTTTAAACATTAACTAACACCTGAATCTAGTTTAATTCATTACAGTGCACATGAAATTCTTACTGCACATTCACAGATCTACTGTAAGTGATTCATTACTTCATGTCAGGAACTAGTTATTTCTGCTTGTCAATAATTTTTGAAACACTTACCCATGGTTGGGTTTGAAAAAATATAATAAAAAAAATTTGAAAAGAGTCTGCAACAATTGCAGCTCACAATTACAGCTCATCACATAGCCATTAATACATAATATGCAAAAGAATAATACTAATATTGTGCATGTTCATGGCTTTATAATAATTAATTTGTTGCACAATATACAGAGTAGAATGAGTAAACTGCTGACAAATGCAGCTAATCCTCAATTTTTAACTGGGTCATATAGTATGAAAACCTATGAGCTATTGTTTCAATAATAAACAAATAATAAAATGAATAACAGGCTTAATATTGAACAATTCACTTGCATCCCTGACAGAAGATTTTTTTATTTTAATTAAACATTAAAAAATACATATTTTTAAATTACTTTCATTAAACAAAGTTATTAATTTATTATTTTAATTTTGTATTTTAACTTAATACTAAACGATTTTTATTTATTTCATTAAACATTAAAAATACAGTTTTTACTCATTCATTCATCAAAATATTTAAATAAGTATATTATTTCAATTTAATTTAAAAATGTTTTAATGTTAATTTAATTCTAAACTAATTTTTATGTTTATATATCAACAAATGTGTTTTACCTTTATTTTTTTATTTTAATTAAAACTAAAATAAAACGGGAGCAGCCATATGTCATTAATGTTTGCGTGTCTGAGAGTTAAAACTGTATTGATCAGGTCAATAATAAACAAAAATGAATATTTGCTTCATTGACAGAAGATTTTTTTTTTAAATTTAATTAAACATTAAAAAATATATATTTTAAATAATTTTCATTAAACATTAAAAAATATACTTTTTAATAATTTTCATTAAACATAGCTAATTATTTTAATTTTATATTTCAATTAAACATTAAAATAATAAATATATTTTTAATGTTTAAGGAAATAATTAAAACTTAATTGTTTTATTTTAAATATACATTTTTAATGTTTATTTTAATTATATATGATTAAATATTAATTTAAAGAAGTTATTTATGTATTTTTTTTATTTTCTATTATTTTAATTCAAACAGAAGTAAAATGTTGTATGTGTTGTCATTACTGTTTTGAGCGTCTGACAATCAAAACTGCATTGATTTGTTTTCAGGGTAAAGAAACGTATGTTACCCGCTCCGAAAGCCAAACCCAAGCCTCAGGACAGCGGTGTGCTCCAGAGGCCGGCCGTCTCTGTGGACGCCACCCCGCCTCCCACATCCACGCCTGCCGTCCAGCGAGTGCCGTCCCCTCCGGAGCCCATCTGCCTGTCGGACTCTCTGGACGAGGATATGGCGGCCCCGTCGCTGGACTCCATCTCTCACGCTCTAGCCATGCTCAGCAGCGCCGCCAAAGGCCTGGTGCAGTCCGACAGCCCACCGTCCGCAGACGCACCCAAACCGGCCCAATCGCTGCACGTGTCTCCACACCTGGCTAAAAAGAGTGCCAACACCCCACAGCCACCTCCTCCCAGCATTCTCTCCTCTTCGTCTGTGTCTCCGGTCGTTAAAGGAGTAAGCGTACTGACGCAGGTTCAGAGACATTCGGTTATACCCGCCCAGCGACCGACAATGACTCCGCCCACCAAGATGGCCGTGTCCCAGCCGAAGCCCCGGCCACCTCCAACATCATCGCCTCTTCACGCCCCTCAAAAAATTCCAGCGGCAAAAACGGTGGTCACCATGTCAACGGGTCTCATCAAAACAAGCAATAACAGCTCATCGCCGCAGTCACGCACACTTCTCACCACTTCCTCGCCGTCGCTTGTAAACGTTAAATCCGTGCAGCCTTTCCACGTGACCTTGACGCCGCAAACCAAAAAACTTCCAGTCCACGAGCCGCCTAAACCCGGCTTCATCACGCCCATGCAGGCCACGCTCACTAAATCGCCCCACAACCCCAGCTCGCCCATCATCAAGCTCACGCCCACCGCCTCGCCTGTCTCCAGACCGCCCACGTTACCCACCATGCACCAGCATGCCTCCAAGAGCCCGAACTTCCACACAGGGTTCGTCGCCGGCGGTTACAGCTCCCCCGTGGGGCAGAAGAATTCCTCTCAGGGCAACAACATCTCTAGCCTCGTCACGACAACCACGGCTGTTGCCAAACAGCCAGTGACCAGTGTGTCGCCCGTGTCAGGGACGGCCAATCACAGCCAGCGACACAGACAAGTGGGTGGAGCTAATCAGGGGGTGAAGACAATCACATCAGTGTCTACAGCCACAGCGTCTCAGCTCTCACAGGTCAGTATCCTGCATTTTCATTAATATTATTGTTGTTGTTATTTTAATTTTAAGCATTAAAAATGTTTTTAAATCAATTAATCATGAATAAAAATTACTTTTAAAAATGTACTTTTAGTAATTTTATATATATATATATATATATATATATATATATATATATATATATATATATATATATATATATATATATATATATATATATATATATATATATAAAATAAAAGAATGTTTTATTAATGTTTATTTATTATAATTATAAATAACTTATTGTTTATTAATTAAATTTTTTAGGAAACTGTGTCAGATCGAATTATTTATAATGCTTAATGACCATTAAAATGTGTTTCATTAAATCATTAAATACACATTTTAATAATTATTATAGGTTTATATTGTGTTTATATCATTATAATTATAACCATTTATTTTATTTTTTAGGCAACTTTTTAACGATTAATCGCGAATAAATTAATGAATTATTTGTAATGCTTAAATTGTGTAATTGAATTTTAATTAAACATTTTTTTTAATGAATGTATTTTACTGTTAATTACTTTTATTTATTATAATTATAATAAATTATTTTTGTTTATTTTTATTTTATTAGATAACTTTGGTTGGTTTAGTGGTTTTATCGCTTGATTCAGCTCCGCTTGCTGTTATGATAAATTCCAGCAGTGTCAGTGCTATAGATTTCTGATCATTTTTCACATTAAAAAAGAAAATGGACTCCATAGGGATGTTGCTTTAACAGTGACGAGGCCTTTATAAATGACTGTTGGGTTAAACGGTACAATGATGACGGGTTTTTTTACCCATCTGCAGGTGTCGTCCCCCGGCGCTCTGCTCAGTTCGGCCGGTCCGTCTCTGCCTCTGGGTTTCGGGATGTTGGGGGGACTGGTTCCCGTCTCTCTCCCGTTCCAGTTTCCAAACCTGCTGAATCTTCCTTCATCTGTGGTTTCCACGGCGACCACCAGTGGCTCGACCAATCCCAGCAGCTCAGGGTTCAACCTTCCCCAGAGTGAGTCGCTCTTCACACACCTCAACAGACGTGCTAAATATATATATGTGATACTTTATTAGTATTTAATTCTTAGAGGTGAATTTTATATATATATATATATCTTTTTATTTATAATTTCCTAGCGTGTTTATTACTGCTGTAATGTTCCTGATACACATTTGTGTAATGAGCATTTATTCATTATTTTAACACATAATAATTTGGAAGGTGAAGAATTTACCAGTACGTTATTTAATGGACCTTTTTTAAAGAGAAAATTAGATTTTATATCTAATTTATAGATATAATTTATCTATATCTACAGTTATATAGATTTTATATAACTGAAAAAGCTTATGTAGTTGCTCTCTTTTTACTGTATTTGTAAAAAAAAAAAAATATATATATATATATATATATATATATATATATATATATATATATATATACATATATATATATATACATACTGTTAAATTGTAGAAAATGTTTTTTTGTTTAATTTGACGGTTTGTCACGATTAGTTTGCCATGAAAATAGCCTTTGTTGCTGATACAGCGTTAAATAATAATCAAATAAAATACATTTTAAAAATAATATTATGAATAAATAAATAAAAAAAACATTTAATTATGTAAATTTAACGTGTATCTGCAATATTCTGGCAGTAATAAATATTGCAGAACTGATAAAAGCAGAATAAACATGTTTTCTAATCAGTCAGTCAGTTATTGTCCAGTGCCAGTAATTGGACAACGGCCCAGTTTTGACACATTAATTAAAAGTATTTATGCTAATGAATAAGTGAAGTCAGACGTAAACAAAAACTTTGCCCTTCAGTCATATCTAATAAACACTGCTGCAGTTAAAATGCTGTCCAGTTTTGTACTGGACACACTCTATATGTGTGTGTGATAGCTGCGCTAACGAATTGATAAAATCTTTAAAGTCGCATCACTGAACAAATTTGAAATGTGCATATTTTCATGATTATTAAAGTAGTAAAAAGCTTATCTTTGCGGCAGAAAAAAAATCTCATTTACTTACTTTTTACTGTTATATTCCCATTTTTCAAAACCGCTTCTAATAGCAAGTCCGTGTCATCGTTAAACCTTAAAATATGTCAAATGTGTTCGTTTGGAATGTTAAAAACCTTTAGACCACTTTACATTAGCCAGGTTTCCATCCAAGGACAAGAAAAGGTTTAGCGCATCAAATTATTTATAGAGATAACTGATGGAAATGCCAATTATCAATACTTTTTTGCAAACGCAGACACATTATTTTTCCATTTAACTTTAGTGCATAAATTCTATCGAGACTTCAAATGTCACGAAAAACTAGTTTGGACAGTTTTCGAGGAAAAAGGGATTCAATGAAAATAAATGTGGCGTCACATGACAATTAGCCTATATGTGATATAAAATGAAATATTTACTGTTGTTAAGAATAAAACTCATTACCTCTCGAACATCATTCCTTATTTTTCTAATATGTTTTTCTTGATTTACACCTTAATTTGATGTTCCTTTTATTTCAGGCTAAAACATGTTAAAATTTAAATTGCATTCTGTACACTAAAAAAGTCGTTTCAAGTGTTCGTTCTGCCTTAAGTTTACTCAACTTAAAATGTGAAGTTGTATTAAGCGACATTTGAGTTATCTTAAGTTAAATCCGGGAAAGTTATTCTGACGCTATTTTTTTTAAGTTGTGATAGTTAATTGCAACTTATTTATATTGTGTGCACTAGGCAGTTGTTGCCTCTTAAAAATAAAAGGCTCTTTTCAATCTACAATATAATGAAAGCTAATTTTGGGATGTGAAAGATACGATCGTGTAATTTGCGATGTACGCGTAATGTAGTACAGTGACGATTCGAGGGCAGATTTTTTGTGATACAACAAAACATATGCGATGATGCATTTTTTTTTATGGATGAAATCATTACACACACCATTTTTATAGCCAATTTCGTAATCATTTGTTTATTGATATTCACGGTAAATAGCAAAAAGTGGATGGAAACTTGGCTATTGTGCACACATAGTTTTTAATGATAAAGGCTACAATGTGAAGCAGATGTTGTTTGTTGGGATGTTATCTATTTAACAGGCTGTTTAGTGGATGTAAGTACGTGTTAGTTGCAGTCATGTGTGTGTTTAGTAGTTTCTGTTGCTGCTGGTGTTTTTGTGGCTCATCTGCTTTTCATCCTCTCGCTCCTCATTAATCTGATTTCCTCCATTGAACAGCTCTCATTCTGTCCATCCGTCTCATGCGTGTCGGTGTGTGTCTCTCTGTCCCGTCTCTCCTCAGATGTGTTAAAGGGTCTCATGTCAGGGGCTCAGGCTGCTCTGCCTCCACACTTGCAGCTGGCTTTCTCAGGTAAACGCTGACCGACGCCTCCCGCTGGCTGCATGCGTCTTCCGTTTGTCGCTTTCTTCATCATCTTCTGTCGGGACGCGTTGCGCTCGATGACTGACCGCTCTCTCTCTCTGTGCAGATGTCAATCAAACCCAGGGCGGAGACATGCAGAGGAAGTCCTTATGACATCACAGAACTCCCTGACTGTTGGCCGATCCAGTTCTGACTGACTCCGCCCACTTTTATGCATGATCTGCTGGCTGTCCAATGACAGGAACTGTTTTTATACGCATTTGAATAGCGATGCTCAGAATATCATGAATAATGTATTAGGAATTTGAATAATAATGCGTCAATTGTATATATGTATCAATGTTTACACAGGCAGACCTAATCACTGTGGATGGGGAGGGAAACACGTGTGTGTGTGTGTGTGTGTGTGTGTGTGTTTGCATGTTCATTAGCGCGCAGCTTCTGTAAATGAGTTTTTTTAAAGTGTCGAGTGTTTGAATATTCATGAGCGTGTGAATGCGTTCCTCCCTCTCTCATGTAGGTCAGTGTCTCTGGTGCTGTTCACGAACGAAACGCCCCTTTAAAGTCAAAACAAACTGAAAACCAAATGGCGGGCGGGAGCGGGACGATTGTAATATACTTGAACTTTCAGGATTTGTTTACTTGCGTTTCAGGACACGTGCGAAATAAAAATGCAGAAGCCTTAGCAAAAACTGCGTGTGTGTGTCTGATGTTTTGGCTGATTTGATTGTGCTTTTTTTTTTTTTTTTTACACATTTTGCCATGTTTAAATCCAGATTGTCCTTAAAGTTCCCCTGCTGTCAATCAATTTCATCCTTTAAAACTCCTCTTTGATCACTGAAATGTTATATTACACATTTTATCCTGTGGAAAATAGTCTTAAAATAGCTTGTTTGTAACACTTCACCCTTGCTTCATTTAATTTACACGTATCTATGAATATGCTAATTAGCACCGCCTCCACTCACTCGCATGAGCTCAGAGATCCACTTGGTCAACTTACTGAGGTAAACGCCACACAATTTTCTCTCTTAAATTTCTCAATTTTCTCGCACTCTTTACAACATCAGACATGATGGTAATATTAGTCTTTTGCTTGACCACATTATCAAACAGCTAATAATGTGTTGCTAATGTTACACAAATGCAGAATGTCAGTGGAGAAAGGCATAGCCCCACTAAATTGGTAAATCATCCCTACTTTTTATATCAACAAATATATACCGAGCTAACCTGGCTTCGCTTGAGACTCCACTGCTTCAGAGCAGCTTAATGATATGCTAAAGCCCGCCGGCACGTTGATGTGATTGGTTACAAGCTTGTGATGTCACAAACCGCATTTTTGAAACGGTTTTTAGATCGCCACAGTTTTAAAGAGACAATACTCATGAATTTGCACATGGTTTGGCTTAAAGCATATTAAAACATTGACATATGAACAACATTAAAAACTTGATTTCCACCACAGAAATTCTCATAATTATTTTGCTTTTGGTAAGTATGTTTTAAGTGCACATTCCAAGTGATTTTGGTCTAAAATGTGATTTCAGAGTCCTTTTGAATTGTATTCAAATTTATTTGTTTGAATTGTATTCAGTTCAAGTACATATAAAACAATGCTACGTTGGTTTAACAGTTTATCAATTTGAACTTCGTTTACCAGGGATATACAAGCTTTCTTCAACTTTCCCCGCCATTGACAGAATTTGCGAGTTTTCAGTTATATTGCAAACTAGCGTAACACCGTGTCCTACTTTTATCCTACATTTTACTTACGTTATAAAATAATGTTAATAAGAATCATAATGACTTTTATTTTGTAATCATACCTCCGTGCCAACTTTGTACGAGGACGCAGCTTTTGCCAACGTTTCTCTGCTGTATTAATCCACTCCTGAAAAATTATTAATTGCATCTTTTTTAAAAATTAAATGAGGTGCGAGACCATAAAATCTACTTTTACCGTCAGACTTGAACTTTTTTTAGGCATGAATTGAAAAACAACTTTTTCCCAAAATGTTTTTACATGTTAAACACGACAAAAGCAAAAAAGAAGGCATGTTTATTTATTTACACAGGATTGAGATTGCGTTAAATATTTATTCAAATCATAAATTCGGAGTCCATGTGCTTATAGCGTTATATAAGTGATCATTATGAGTGGTTGGACTGACACAAATTTCAAAGTCAAGTATTATTGAGCATGACCGTTATTTAAATCTAGATTTTCCTATGCTAAAGGGAAAATAAGCGCTGATGATGATGATGATGCTGTTCATATTGCACATTGCAAGTAATTTAATCTAAAAAGCAGAAAACTGTTCAATTCTGACCAATCGGCACACAAAAACGAAGCAAAAGTTACACAAAGGTGGAGATTCGTTTCAGAATCATTTGTAATAATTTTTACAGACAAAGCCTGGTATCCTAACCGTGGTAAAGTGAGTAAAATACAAGTCAATGTGATCACGTGTTGATGACCCGACACACACAGCCAGAACACGGGCGATTCTGCGGTACTGTGACTTTAATTTCATCATCAATCTTGATCCAATTGACATTCAAGTACCAAACATGTCGAGTACAAAATATCAACAAGGTGAAGGAGATCTTTCTAATGCCATGGACTGAAGAATACACTGTAAATATCATAATAAAATTAACCAACCCAACAAACGGTCAAATACAAGGTAAAACTCAATCAAAGACTTGAAGGAAAAGAGAAGGACAGCGTGAATAACATCAGTGTGTGTGTGTGTGTGAGAGATGAGGATGTGGCAGTGCGGTCGCAGAAGAGCTCCAGTCTATTTGACCAGCGGTCTGGTTTTATCATCATCTCCACACTGATGCGCTTTATACTTTTTCACTTCAGCCATGTATTTAGTCCAGGCGTCTCCTTTTCCAGGCTCCACCTGCATTAAAAACACACACAGATGAGTTAACATACTGCAAACGCATCAAACACACACGGACTGATCATACGATACCAGTTCATTTACATTTACCATCACTTATATTCAGATGTCGTAAATGCCTGAATAATCAGGCAAAGATCAGAGAGAGAGAGAGAGGGAAATGATGGATAAAAAACTAAATTATTCTTGTGTTATTGACACATACTGCTCAACTGTTTCTAGGTAAATGTAAGAATTAAATAATATGCTTGAAATTATTTTAAATCACATAAAATCAAATAACTGAAAATTATAGATTTAAATAATTAAATATAAAAAAGACATCTAAGGGAACATGGTTATGGAAGGAAAAAAGTGACAGATGGGATGAAAAGTCAAAATTCTCACAATCTAAATGATGACATCGAAAAGATGAGCATGACAATGTCAAGATTATGACATACCTCATTTATAAAATCAGCCGTCCTATATTTGATCTTATGATCATTTCTCATGATTCACGAACATACACAAAAAACGTGCGTACGCGCCTCTTCTGGAAATTAATATTTCATTTTTCATCATTTAGCAGACGCTTTTATCCAAAGCGACTTACAAGGGGAGCAATTAGGGGTTAGGTGTCTTGCTCAAGGGCACTTTAGTCATGGTATCGAAGGTGGAGAGAGTGCTGTTTATTCACAATCCCCACTTTCAATTCCTGCCGGCGTGGGAATCGAACCAGCAACCTTCTGATTACAAGCCCGACTCCCTCACCACTTGAATGGATTCAAAACTCCGCCTTCTCAATGACGCCTAATCGATCGTTCGCAAAGACCTTTAGTTACTGTTGCTAGGCCCGACAAGCCATGCGCTCTCACGCCAGTGTCAGTTTCATATTTCAAATTTTGTAATTTTTTTTTAAAGAAGTTTAATCAATAAATAGCGTCTAGTGTGTCTTTAACGTGTCGTGACAGATCGCTGTAGCTCCTCGTGAACCGATCATCTCTTCATACTAGTTCATTTATAGCATCAAATAAACATGAATGAACATCAGAAGGAATGTTGTTTCAAGCGCGGAAAGACGGTCAATTTTTCAAGTTCAAGTTACCAACGTTAATCTACTAACTCTCCTGACTGCTTTGTCGGACAAAATGGCAGATTTGGGGTTATGATTGGTCAGATCGCCTGTCAATCAAACTGTCCTCGAAGGGGCAATTAATGTCATTAACATATTAAAGAGCAAAAGTCAACATCCAAATGTTTTACTTGCGAATGGCGGGCGGCAGGGGCGGAGCCAAACATTCAGAGCTTAGCCCGAATCTAATTTGTCCAATGACAATTTTGCATTAACAGATATGAAAGGAACTTTGTTGTAGTATGTTGGAGTTAAGCTCATAAAATGATGATTGTTTCCCACCGGATTATGTAAAACTATATTAGGTGTTAATGATTTATATAATTATTCCGATGACAGTAATATTGTAACAAAATGCACTGAAAAATAAATGAAAAATTCATAAGTATATTTGACCTTACACTACAGTATAGGGAAATTACAATACTTTTGACCTAATTTCTAAACTTGTAAGAGATAAACCCTTGAGCTTTTATTTATTTTGGAGAACTAACACCATAAAACCTGATCGCGTGAGCAAAGTGCGCACTTCTCTTTAAAACACGAACAGACTGCTTATATACTTTATTAAACCACTGTCTTTTGCTGTTTTATAAAGGCGTAAAGTCATATTACAATGTCAATTTTAGTTCGTTGGCAAAATACGTTAGATGACCGTTTATGTCAGGCTGTTTTAGCCTAATTTTCGCTTCATTATGAAACAGTGGCAACTGATATCAAAATTTACATAAAAAGCCAAAATTCACAAAAAGTATAAATTATTACATAAGCTAAAATGTCAAAAATTATTATATCAAAATTGACAAGGCAAAATTACGACAAAAAGTCTAAATTATGACATAAAAAGCCAAAACTGACATAAATGGTCTAAATTATGACAAAAAGTATGATGGTCTACATTAATATGAAAATTATGACAATTGAAAACTAAAACATATATGGTCAAAATTATGACTACATTGACATAAGTTTAAAAAAATTATGACGGTCAAAAAATAAAGACAAAAAGTTGAAAATTAAGATATAAAAAGGTCAAAATTGACATGTTCTAAAAAAAAGTCATTAAAAAAAGTAAAAACAGTTCTTAAGATTTTGAATTTTTCATCTCAATTTCTCATCATAATGTTTATGTAATAATTTAGACTTTTTAGGCCTTTGACTTATGCATTATGACAGACGAAAATGAGAGATTTCGACTAGTGGTGCGTTACTACATTTGAATTTCAACCGTCAAAAACTGAATTTCGCGCTTCTATGGCAACGCAATCAACACCAATATGAATCTGCAAAAAAAGTAAAAACAGTTCTTAGGATTTTGACTTTTTATCTCAATTTCTCATCATAATGTTTACGTAATAATTTAGACTTTTTAGGCCTTTGACTAACTATGTATTATGACAGACGAAAATGAGAGATTTCAACCAGTGGTGCGTTACTACATTTGAATTTCAACCGTCAAAAACTGAATTTCGCGCTTCTATGGCAACGCAATCAACACCAATATGAATCTGCAAAAAAGTAAAAACAGTTCTTAAGATTTTGACTTTTTATCTCAATTTCTCATCATAATGTTTACGTAATAATTTAGACTTTTTTAGGCCTTTGACTTATGTATTATGACAGACGAAAATGAGAGATTTCGACCAGTGGTGCGTTACTACATTTGAATTTCAACCGTCAAAAACTGAATTTCGCGCTTCTATGGCAACGCAATCAACACCAATATGAATCTGCAAAAAAGTAAAAACAGTTCTTAGGATTTTGACTTTTTATCTCAATTTCTCATCATAATGTTTACGTAATAATTTAGACTTTTTAGGCCTTTGACTAACTATGTATTATGACAGACGAAAATGAGAGATTTCAACCAGTGGTGCGTTACTACATTTGAATTTCAACCGTCAAAAACTGAATTTCGCGCTTCTATGGCAACGCAATCAACACCAATATGAATCTGCAAAAAAGTAAAAACAGTTCTTAAGATTTTGACTTTTTATCTCAATTTCTCATCATAATGTTTACGTAATAATTTAGACTTTTTTAGGCCTTTGACTTATGTATTATGACAGACGAAAATGAGAGATTTCGACCAGTGGTGCGTTACTACATTTGAATTTCAACCGTCAAAAACTGAATTTCGTGCTTCTATGGCAACGCAATCAACACCAATATGAATCTGCAAAAAAAGTAAAAACAGTTCTTAGGATTTTGACTTTTTATCTCAATTTCTCATCATAATGTTTACGTAATAATTTAGACTTTTTTAGGCCTTTGACTTATGTATTATGACAGACGAAAATGAGAGATTTCGACCAGTGGTGCGTTACTACATTTGAATTTCAACCGTCAAAAACTGAATTTCGTGCTTCTATGGCAACGCAATCAACACCAATATGAATCTGCAAAAAAAGTAAAAACTGTTCTTAAGATTTTGACTTTTTATCTCAATTTCTCATCATGATGTTTATGTAATAATTTAGACTTTTTAGGCCTTTGACATGTATTATGACAGACGAAAATGAGAGATTTCGACTAGTGGTGCGTTACTACATTTGAATTTCAACCGTCAAAAACTGAATTTCTCGCTTCTATGGCAACGCAATCAACACCAATATGAATCTGCAACAGTCAGCTGGTACAGCAGTCACGAAGCCAGCAAATTCCCAGTTTATAATGTTCTACGTGGACTTGAACGCGTTTAACAAGTCATAATCTCGTAATTACGATTTGCCTTGAACGTATCTTATGACAGGTACAATATGAGCTTCATAAATCAGCTTCACAACGAAAAGGTTTGTATAGGTTTTATAAAATAGTGTCGCTTCTCACCTCGGAGTCCAGTTTCTGTTTCTTGGCCACCATCCCGGTCTTGAGGGCCAAACGCGCGCCTCCCCTCCGCTTGCCCACCTGAGTTAATAAGGGAACAGACTCAGAGCGTTACACGGGCTTTAGGAAGCGGCCAGGACCCGAACAGAGCCAGAATCTACTGCTGTATGTGTGTGTGTTAATGTTACACTAATGTAAAGCGCTTCCACTGCCGCTCTTACAATGCTGCTCACGCTACACGGCTTCTTGTCCTGAGCCGGAGCAGGACTCTTCGTCTTCTCCTGCTCCTCAGTCTCTCTCTTCCTCTTCTCCTCTTCCTCCATCTTCTTCTTGAACATCTCCATGAAGCTGCCGTCGTTGGCGAAGGCGTTGGCCGCTTTGGGCGCCCCGTGGGCCGGGCTGCTGCCGCCGGACTCCCCGCTGCTGCTGCTGCTGCTCGAGGACTGATGATGATGATGGTGATGATGGCGGCGATGATGTTTGTCTGATTTATGCTGCTTTTTCTCCATCGTTTTGAAGTTTAATACAATAACAGACAAGCCTTTACATTCACGCCTGTGATTTTACAGGGCTGTTTTGATTTGTGCACGAAAAGTGGAGATTCGCGCGCTTAGTAAAGAATGAATCGCGATTTAAACGCAATAAAGACGGAAAATAAATAATAATAAGCGTGTTTTTTCTTATAATGTGCTCATAAAGTATCGCGGGGTCTCCCGATAAACAAAAGCACCTTCAACGACAAACGAAGAGCGCGACTTATCGAGCCGTGAATCCGCGTGTGATTATAATCGCAGATCTGGAGGATTGTGGGATGAAGCGGCAGGATTTCGGGCTTTAATCCCGATGAATTTCGCACAGTTTTGTTTTATTTCAGTGTCGTTCCGCCATACTGTATTTCATCTGCAGTCAGTCTTCGTCCGTTTGAGTGGCGCGCCGTCGCCGCCTGTAGGCCGGAGGAAGAACTGCAATGCTTCTTCTTTTTTTCTTCTTCTTGTTTTTGTTTGTTTGGCGGTAACTATAAGTCACTGTAGCGTTTTTCGCATACAATTGTGTTTATTTAAGTTTTATTGTCCATGAAAACATATCATTTAGTGTAATATTAACTAGAAACAGTTACCAGGAGCAGCAAAAGTATGTTTAAAAAGAGATTTGAAACTCACCTAAATATGGTTTATTATTCAACAATTTTAGCAAGATTGCTTGGACAAAATTTTGTCAGCTAGGCCTACCAATCCTAGCATATACATTAATAAATTTGTGTGTGTGTGTGTTTAAAATAACTATCTAACTAAGCTTTTTTGTTTCAATCAACATTTATCTAATATTTACTTTAATCAATTGATAATAGTAAATGTTGGATAAGTGTTGATTGGAAACAAAAAAAATATTTAAATTAATAAACGGTTAGATTTAATTAAAATAGATTTGATTAAAATAAAATAAATATTTAAATAAATAATGTCTAAGAATGGAATAGGCCTACTATAATGAGTAGAAAATGTAATGTAATAGAAATAATATTTTACACATATTTATAATGTTTTGTTTTACAGTATTAATGGGGTCTTTAAACATGAAAATATTTATCTGCCTTTTAAATTTTAGGATTGTGATCATATTTGGCATCTATAAATTGAAAACCCTGCCCTAGAAAACAATTATTAGATATTATTAAAACACATTTTAAAAGTAATTTAAAGTCCACTATTTTAATCTTACCTTTATTAATTTAAAAGCAAAGTTTAATATTAATTGTAAATTAATAAATTAGATTAATATATATGATATGAATTATACATAATTACAATTCATATAATATAAACATAGCGAATAAGATGGACAATTTTGTAAATTTTCTAAGCTGCTTTAATTTGGAGCGAGAGATACAGGAGTGGCTTTATTGCGTTAGATACGTGTCACTTTACTCACAGCTGATTGGTCCGGTTTGGGTTTGTGTCTCAGAATAGCATTAGTTACCATGGCGATGAACACCGCTTAAAAACAACCCACCTTCATGAGCCCGAAAAACCAGAGTTTGTTCAAACTAATCTGAGTAGAAACTGAAACCAGCTTTCTGCAACAGACCACTGATGTTCACAAACACAATCATTAAAGAAAAGCAACAAGAACAGAAAAAAAGAGAAACACAAGAACTAAATCTGACTTCCAGCCACAGCCTTAGATGAAATCAACTGAAGATAAAAGACATTAAATCTCTGAAGATCTGATTAAACAACTCCACAAACATCATTAGCAGCTTCACTTATTTATTCACTTATACTTTATTTCTGACAGATGTCCGCAGAAGCTTTTATTGAGAATTAAAAGAAGTTTAGATGTTGGTGTAAACTGAACATTTTCAACCAAACGTCATCATGCTGATCAGTGTTTGATTTAGTTGAGCTCTTGACAATGGAGACAAAATTGTTGCATTATTCCAAATGAATAGATTGAGATTCACTAATAAATTTAAAGAAATTCGCAAAAAAATTAACCAAAATAAATGAAAAAACATTTACAAATTTGTTGTTTGTCACAAACACAACTCTGTGGACTCCACCCACCGTCTACTTCAGCCAATCAGATCACAGCCACATTGTGCTTTTGTGTTCAACAGAAGAAAGAATCTCATACAGGTTTGGATCAACATGAGGGAGAGGAAATGATGACAGGAGTTTCATTTTTGGGTGAACTGTCCCTTTAAGAGCATTTCTGAGAAGTTTTACACACAAGTACTGGAAACATGAAGAGTGTAAAAGATGAAAAGATGATCCAGATCTAGAGGTGTAACAATTACTGACTATTGACCGGTAAGATCCTGAGAGAGGAAGAACACCAGAAGAGAGGAAAGAGTGTGTCAGTGAAGGTGGTTGTGAATGTGTGTAGATGTGTGTTAGTTACAGGATCAGAGAATGACACTGTTCCTCTGTCATAGTCCAGATTCACTCTCACACGACCAAGATCCTGTTTAAGATGAAATTCATTTGCAGACGATTCACCCTCTCCATCCTCTTCATACTCCACACTCCAGACATCAGAGTTAAAGAAATCACGTCCCTTCCTCTGGTTTGATGCTGTAGTTACTCCAAGAGTCCAGAATTTACTCTCTTTAACCTCCACATCCCAGCAGTGTGTTCCTGAGTTAAAACCCTCTGAACCCAGAACACATTCATGATAGTCAAATCTCTCTGGATTATCAGGAACAGGTTGTTTGTCCCAGCTGTAGCTCACACTGGTCAGATCATCAGACAGGACGAGACGTAGATTTGCAGTGTTTGGATCCAGAATCACAGGAGCTGATGAGACACAATCAACAGCTGCTTTTATTCTGATCTTCATATAATGATCAAGAGTGAACCGAACACAGATTATTATGAATTATGACACTGTTGATCAAACACATCAGACATTTTCCTCTGATCACTGTCAGTGTTTTTAGTCACACACTCATTTTTATTATCAGTGTTTAATGGCATCAGATACAAACATTAAATGTGATTCAAACATTTGTGTCTCATCAAGAGAAACTGATATTTTGGAAAAGTTAAAATCACAATCAATCAATCAGAGCTGTTGAGATGAAAAACTGTATCTGTAAAACTTCTGTTCATCATCTGATCATCTTCATTAAACTGAGTCTTAATGTGTGTGTATTTGTTTTAATACTTTGTTTCTGTCTGTTGTGTTCGACTTAGTAATGAATAATCAATGATTGTAATATTTCCAGATGTAATAAATCTCTGTGGTGTGAGAAACTGAAGCAGGTTCTTCTGGTAAACACATCATTATCTGAACAAACCCTCATCATTGTGTTTCTGAAACATGAAACATCAAGATTCATGAAGAACGTCTTCTAGAAACACTTTCAAAATGATTCAGGATTCATGAAAATCTTCTGAAGAAAAGAAACGTTTGAATGTTCCTGCAGTTCTTGAAAAATTAATAAGTTCTCAAAATATACCAATAACAACATCTTAAGAAATATTTTATCATCATTTCCCTTATGGAAAGAAAATATATTTTCATATATTTATGATCAATATATAGTTCAAAATTTTAATGCAAATAGTTGCCTCAATTTTATACTGAATTAAATTAATATTTTTACAGTGTGAAAACTGATTGACTTGAATTTTTCAAGCGTGTTTTACTCAAAATTTGTTATTAATACAAAAACATACAAAAGGGTTTTCCTGTTGTGAATCTGCAAATTTCTGAGATTATAAAATTAATAATTTTCTTCATGAACTCTAGAGACTGTCAATAATTCCTCTAGTAATATAATCACAATAGAAACTCTTTGAGGATCTTGAAATACATATTGAAGTTCTTGAGTTCACAATATTATATTTGAGCTTCAGTGTTTCAGTCAGAAGAATCACAAATGAAGCCTCAAGTTTCTTTTCACTTTTACACTGTTGAGTTTGTTCTGGACTTGAGCAGATGAAGAAAACACAAACATTATCAAAAAAGAGTTTATAATATTATATACCAAAACTAATATGATCTTCACTTACTACAAACTGAAATAATCTAGTATTTTTGTATCCTGAAAAACCCATGAGTGATTTCCAGTGTGTGTGTAAGAGCTCAGGGGCCTCATTTATAAAAAAAAAAAAAGATACCGTAGGTTTCATCCTAAAAGTGTACGTACGTACAAAAACTAGATTCTGGGTACACACAAAAGTTTTCAGATTTATAAAACCATGTGTACGCCTGAACCTGCACAAAAATCCCTTTATAAATCCCAGTCAGATTGTCCGTACGTCCATCTCCACCTCGTCTCCTCCCGAAATCACCATATATGGAGCTTACAACGCCTAGTTTTACTATTCATAACCTCATCTGCATATCATTTCCATGCATAATCTCATCTGCGTGACACTGTTGTTAACACCGTCAAAAGTACAAGACATTGGGAAATATTACATACGGACTATAAATGGTATTTAAATAATTTGTGCCTGAATTTGTGGAAATTATTAAAATACTTCTCAGATAAAGTTTTCAGAATAGAGTTCATTAATTTCCACTGTCAAATGGTATTTTAATTGTTTTAAAAATTGTAGTTTTGCTGGTAAGGTGATAATATCTTTAGGATGTTTAGTCTATTTCAGTGGAAACAGATCAGACTCATTTATTGCAGAGTAAATACAATTGTCTGACTCTGAGCTTCACTGACAAAGTATTTTAAAAAGGAAATCTTACCGTTTTCTTCAAAAATCCATATCATTTTTGTTCATCTTCTGCGTAATGACTTTATGTAATTTTAGGGATTATCGCCATTAATAAAAAAGGAATATTAATGTAAATGTGTTTATCAAAATAGAGTTTAAAATCCTTCTGTTTACTTCATTACTTTTCTTACTCTAGTAAAAGTGTTTGTACTGAAAAAACAAACTTTGAGGTATAGAAAAATATACTAGATTTACTGTCATAATTTTTACATTGTAATATTACAACTGACCCTTCGCAAACAGTTTGATTGACAGGCGATCTGACCAATCATAACGCCGAATCCGCCATTTTATTTGACGAAACCGTCAGGGAGTAGACTATAGTAGATTAACGTTGTTTAACTTGAAATATTGTGTGTTCTCACGTCTTTCCGCGCTTGAAACAACATTCCTTCTGATGTTCATTCATGTTTATTTGATGCTATAAATGAACTAGTATGAAGAGATGATCGGTTCACAAGGAGCTACAGCGATCTGTCACGACACATTAAAGAGACACTATACGGTATTTAGACATGAAAGTCAAGTTTTAAATAGAAAAAATATTGAAACTCTGTGTTCATTTTTGATCGCGATGCTGCTGGTCTAATTGGATTGTTGTTGACAGTCATTGTTTAATGTTGGAACAAAATAAATGTTGATTGAATCTACACTGTGTGTTTTAATAAAATACAGACAAAATTATTATATTTTTAGTAATATTTAATTACATATGTTTAATAAATTAATTGAAATATTAAATAAAACCTACCTTATAACAGTAAATAAAATTTACTTAATATTTTAAGGACAGCTGTGTGTTAGTATTTTAAAAATATATATATAGACTTTATCTAAATGCTCAGAATCAATATAAATCCAACCTTAAATAGAATTTAGTAATATTTATGTAATGAATCCGGTCTGTCATCCTTCATCCACTCACCACCAGATGTCGCCCTCCCATTTCACGGACTCTCTCAACCACACTACACTTCCCATAAGCCCCTTATGTTAATTACTGCCCAGCTGTAGCCAATCAAGCTCCCTATTTAAGTCTGTTCTGTTTCCCTGGTTATTTGCGAAGTCTTGTCAATACCTTTATTACAACTCTAAGCATTTATTCCTTGTTTTGTCTGCCTGTTCTCCGTTCTGTTGTTGATCTGCCTGCCTGGACTATTTATTTCGAGTTTGCCTTTTCCCTGTTATCTCTGTTTGCTGTTGAGTTGACCATTGCCTGTACGACTACGTTTTGGAATTAAAGCTGCACTTGGATCTCATTCGCTGACTCGCTCATCATTACAATTTACTTAATATTTTAACAAATGTTGTCAATTAATACATTGATTTTACTTGATTCTGAAAGTGTGTTTTACCTAAAATTAAAGCAGTAAATTTTGCTTAAAAAGTGTTAGTGCAAATTGTTACAAGGATTTTATTAAGTAAATTTTACATGTTAGTTTTTTCAGCGTGAAGGTGCGCAAATTTTCCCGTCAAGTTTGTTTTTATAAATCCCATCGTTTGTGTAAGAAATGGCGTACGCCTCTTTCAGGGCATGTTTATGAATGAGGCCCCAGATCTTCTCCAGACTCACTGTTTTGGACGATGTCCTGCATCTTCTTCCAGACTCTGAACGGCAGGTTGCCCAAGTAACGTGGCACATCAATCAAAGCTCCAGAAGCCATCTGTGGATCCGGCTGTGAGATCTGGACTCTGGAAGAACATTCAGGAGTCAGAACTGCAGTGGCTTTGGATCAGAACCAGAGAGACCAGAGACACCAGCAGATCACTCACCTTTCCATTGAGACTGGAAACTTCTGCAGAACAAACACACCATTTATCATCAAGAACTCAATCAATCATCAATCAATCAATCAATGATCTGAAATCAGACCTTCAGAAAGCAGACGTCATTGTCTTTCATCATCTCCTCCATGTCTTTGATTGTGTGTGAAAGAGCTGAGATGTTTCTGTTCATCTCCTCCAGCTTCTCCTTCATCATCTGCTTCTTCTGCTCCTCTTCCTCCTTCAGTGCAGTGATTGTAGCTTCTTCTTCATCTCTGAGAAACTGATGAAGCTTCTCAAACTGCTGTTTAATCTGACGCTCTGTGTGCTCAGCTTGAGACTGAAATCAAACCACATTCACTTCAATCATCTCAAAGAACAACTGATTCTGGAGCTGCATGAAGAGTGAGTGGGGAAATGTGGGTTAGTTAACTACAACTTTAACTTTCTGAAGTACTAGTACTGTAGTAGAAGATGTTCTGTGTCTGTAGAGTGAAAATACTCATTATCAATCAAATCCTCAGATAGAAGAATAATGTCAGCAGTTCAGTGTCTGTTGCACTAACAGGTTGTTGAGCTCATGAATATTAATCACATTATCTGCATTCGGGCAAACTAATTAGCTAAACTGAAAATGCGGAAGGTGAGAGTTAGCCAATGGGATTAGAGCTGGTGCATTAGTCCCGCCCACTGTTGAATAACCAACTGACAGAGTCTGTGCTTCTGTGTGTGTGTGTGTGTGTGTGTTTCAGTCAATAAAGAAACATGTAGTTTTGTCAGATAAATCAGTTCAGCTGTTCTAATCAAACTTGTAAATTTGTCACAATAATCAATCCTCACCTTGATGTGTTGAACTGTTTTCTCAAACTTTCCTTTAATGTTTTCATTATGTTTCAGTTTCTTTTGTAAGGACTTCAGTGCTGTATTGAGCTCCTCCTGCAATTTAAAGAGAAAATCTATAAGATACCAGAGACTGTAATATGATCTTATATGTAATAAATAAGCTTAAACAAGTGTTGATCCTCATCTGTAAATCAGTCTTACCTTATATGAAGGAACAATTTCACCGATGGGTCTGAATTTGTGATTGTCATGTTGTTGTGAGTTCATACACACGACACACACAGGTTGTTTGTCCTCCAGACAGAAGAGTTTGAGTTTCTCACTGTGTAAACTGCAGATCTCCTCAGATCCTGATAAACGCCTCTCATTTCTCTCCTTCAGGAACGACTCGCACAAGTGTTTTAAAGCAAGATTAACTGGAGGTTCATGTCTTGACAATCTCCTGCAGACAGGACACTTCTGAGATCCGCTGGTTCTCCAGAACTGTTGAAGACACTCTTTACAGAAACTGTGACTACATGACAGAAGAACAGGAGTCTTGAAGATTTCATGACACACGGGACAAGAAAAATCATCTTCAGAGAGTGAAGCCATTTTCTCTGTTTAAGTGAAAGGTGAAATAACAAGTCAGTCTCTTCCTGGTTAGTGTTGTAAGAGGGTGGAGTTTCTGATCATGTGATTGTGTTTGTTCAGTATTTCTTCACTGACTGCAGTTCATTCTTCTTCAAGTCCTCCACTATCATCCCTGATCCACAGAAATACAGTCTCTTCTCTCAATGACTGCAGACCAGCGGCTCTCACAGCTCTTCTCATCAAGTGTTTTGAGAGCTTTATTAAGAAACATCCTTTGACCCTCTACAGTTTGGGTACAGGATAGAGAGATCCACAGAGGATGATTTCATTCATTCACAAAAATCTTACCCACTTGGAAACACACGGCACAGAGAACCAGACAATTTTGGGGTGGTTTCAAACGCGGTTTTCAACCTCTTTACCTGATTTGGAGAGGCGGTATTAACATCAAGTGACATGGCATCTGACACAATGACACATCCAGTGGCACTTCAGGTCTTCACTGGCATGTGCCACTGACATTGTCGTGAAACTCTGACACTGACACGGTCTCGCGGATCATGTTGCCGTATGTTGTGACGCCTGCAGGAGTGACTGACAGGTGAGTTGAGCAGCTGTACTGACGTAATTGCTCAAAATCCTAAACAAATTGTCTAACTTAGAGACATTTGTTTTTTTATTTTTAAATACAATTAAATGTATTAAAGTCGGTCGTATTTTTTCAAACATGTCAAGTTTGTGCAAAAAATACTATAGTGTTTTTGAACCACAGTACTTGAATTACTTTGTTGTGCTGATTCTATAGTTGCAGTGGTAATATAACAACTATAGAAATGTAAATAAAGTTCTTTACCTTATACTGTACATGTATGTTAAAGTTTTCTGCTTTGGAACAAAACAAAGTCTCAGCTTTCAAATTTTGTAACATTCTTCCAAACAAACCAGCGCTGTCCCGTCAATATATGGGCTTAACCAAAATAGACGACAGTTTCACTATAATTGCAGAAATTGAATTGGTAAACATTGCAGCATATGGTGCTTTAATCGATCTGTTGACGACATTTAGCTACATTATCATTTTATTCTGGAGAGTGATGGAGACATTAACATGTTTTTCTTGTCTTTAATCCTCACTTAATTCCTTACTTATGAGTCACATTCATATTCCTTGATCGTCAATGTGTTCGTACACCTTAGGTGTAACTTTTTAATTAAATGTTCTATTTTTTACAGAAAATATTCCTCATATATTTTTTATTTATATTATAATTAGTGCAGCATTTAAGGTTAAAGAGAGAAAATGTTTGATTCCAATGCAAAGAGGCAAATATTTTGGCCAGAAAAATCATTTTCATTTGTAATCCCATGGTTTATCCACTAGATGGCTGTACGGCAGGCAGAACAGAACGAGTTTTCACAGACATACAGAGATCAATGAAGAGACTGTGTTCCTCGTCACTTTAATGTGGGAAAAACGCCCGAGGGAGGAAGTTACAGAGAAAACACGGATGAAGATCAACACTGCAACAGCACATTTATGAATTATTTTAGAAATGAATCATAAATAATTATTACTTTATTGGCTTCTGGCTATATCAGTTCATACAAACAATATTATATTTCTATATGTTACATAATTATAAAATTATAGTATCATGTTAATGTAACACAATATTCATAATATGATATGAATATTATTTCTATGTTACATTATAAATTATTATTACTTAACAGACTTCTGGTTATATCAGTTCATGCAAATACAATTTATTATATTTCTATATGATATGAATATTATTTCTACACTATATCACAAATGAAATTAATTGTAATTAACCATAAGTAATATTATATATTATATTATAAATCAAACTTATAATTAATCATAAATAATTATTACGTAATTGACTTCTAGCTATGTCGATAAAAATATCCATATTCATACAAATACAATAATATATTCTATATAGTACTAAAAATAAATAATTATAACTACATTATAGCATTATGTTTACTTAATATATTATAATATGATATAAAAATATTTCTATATTATAAACAAACTTAATCATAATTTATCAATTATTAAATAACAAATACAATATGATTTATAACATAAATATGACAAATAGGATGAATATAATACAGTAAGATATAATATTTAAAATATTTTAATATTACAATATTTCGTATTAAATGAATACAATTTCTATATTATGTTATAAACAAAATCAATCATAATTTATCATAAATAATTATTTAATTAGCAATAAAATAATTATATAACTTTACATAAATATAATACGATAAAGATGTAATCATATTTATTAAAATATTTCATTAAATAAATGATTTCTATATTATTTGTTATAAACAAAATTAATTGTAATTTATAACAAATTATTAAATGACAAATACAGTATGATAAATAACATTACATAAATACAATACAATGAGATATAATAATACTTTAAAAAATATTATTACAATATTTCATATTAAATGAATACTGTTTCTATATTATTTGTTATAAACAAAATTAATCACAATTTATCACAAATTATTACTTAATTAGCAAATACAACTTGATATAATACAATATAATCACATAAATATAATACAATAATAATAATATATAAAATATTTGATATTAAAACAGGAATTTCTTCTTAACCCTTTACACCTTAAGGGTATTTTCAGAATTCTTTTTCTGACTGACACACAAAAAAGTAAAGACTCGTAACTCCAAAACTATAGCAAGGAGAGTCAAAAGGTGGGTATCGTTTGAAAGGAAACTTTTTAAATTTTCAAATAAAAATATTTTTTTTTTAATTTGGACATTCGTATGCTGAGAAACAGCAAATAAACAGCCAAAAAAAAAATTGGAAAAAATGAAAAAAATTCATATATTTATATTTAAAAAGGAATTAAAAATGAAGAAAATATGGTTGGGAGTTCATTCTTTTTTTGTTATGTTCCTCTATATGTGAGCTGTATCTGGCTCAGATTTTGAGGTGATCGGATGAAGTTTTCAAAAGTTACAGCATTTGGAACAAATTTTAAATTTTAAATTTTTTTTATCTTATTTTTGACATGCACTGAAATAATGACTCATAACTCCAAATCTCTTACAAGGAGAGTCAAAAGGTTGGTATCATTTGAAACATAAGTTTTTACTCTTTTAAATTAAAAAAAAAAATTAAATTCGGACAATGTCTTGCTGAGAAACCGCTGAAAAAATAAAATTTTTTTTAAAGTTTTCTCATTTCATATTTCAAATATTTCATATTTGATATGCAATAACTCAGAAATGAAATGAGGTAGGAGGAAAATTCTTTTTTGGGGATGTTCCTCTATATGAGACCTGTATCTGGATATCTAATTTGTGGTGATCCCATGAAGTATTCAAAAGTTGGAGCATTTGGAATCAAGGTGGCCTTTTTTGTTTAGCCCTCGTCGCCCCCTAGTGGGTATTTTTAAAATCGCACTTGCACGTGGAGTAGCTCGTGATCCACACGTGGGAATCCGTTGATCTTGGAGTCATTTCAATCGGGAGCATCCACTGTAAGTAATGATGTGCCATTTTCCACAATCTATGCCTGTTTCATGAAGTTTTATGCTGAAATGCCACTTGATTAGTTTTAGCTATAGCAGCTGTGCGCCTGTGGAGGTTTATGTGTCGTAATTTCGCGATCGATATCTCGTGATCGCTTCATTGGATTATGACGATGTTGGGCTCATTTTAATCATGAGAATCAGCTGTAAATAATGATGCCCAATTTCCCACAATCGGTGCATGTTTCATGACGTTAGGAGCCAAAACGTGACATAAATGCTGCATCAGTTTATTTTTTACATTTGGGTCTTGTGGGGTTTCACGTACAAAAAAATCACTCAAGTTTAGTCAAAGCCCAAAACAATTATGCTCGTTGTATTCTGCTCCATGAGACCTTTCAAATGACATATAACACATGATTATCTGAGCTATATGATGCTTTTGACACATTCGCGTACATAATAATAATAAAAAAATCATAAATTATGAAAATATTTTTTTTTACTTTTCAGTAAATAACTCTGCAGTACTTTGGATTTATTCAAATCTCATTCCTCCTTGTGGTTGCTTAGTAATATGATTATTAATTTTTTCGCTGGGGGGGTTTGCCCACCGGCGGGACAGTTCGGGTTTAAAGGAAAATAAAATATTTAAAAACAAAATTCTACTCATTTTATTTTGACTAGTTTCTCATTGTCCTTTAGTTTAATTTGATGTACTAAAATAAACTAAAACCGAAAAAAACAATCATGAAATCTATATGGATATACTAATAAAACGATTCGGGTTACTTAACTGTAACCCTGTTCCCTGATAAAGCGGGAACGAAAGCTGCGCTTCAGCGCATATGGGAACGTCTTTAGTCGTGACCGGCTGTGAATATGTGTCTGAACACGTCAATGAAATTGACCTATATTTATAGCCTCCGTGATGTCATCACTATGCGCCAATGAGAGGCTATAAGTAGATGAGCCACAGGTGTGTCTGCAGGTACTTTTGTCTGAAGAGCTGTCCTGGGACATCCCAGTGCGGCAAAGAAGCGCAGCTTTCGTTCCCGCTTTATCAGGGAACAGGGTTACAGTTAAGTAACCCGAATCGTTCCCTTTCAAAAGCTACACTCCAGCTGCGCTTCAGCGCATATGGGAACGAGAATACCCACGCCGCCGCACTGTGTGTCCGGACCCTCTGGCTGTGAAGTTTGTTACAAAGCGCAAAAAGGGTCTTAGACACTAGCTTGCGATGTTGACTCAAGGACGCTAGAGCCCGGAGTAATATGAACATCCAAACTATAAAATCTTATGAATGTGTGCGGGGAGGACCAACCCGCCGCATCACAAACATCTTGCAGGGGGGCACCCCTTGCCAGAGCTCTTGAAGAGGCAACCCCCCTGGTGGAATGAGCCCTGATGCCCGTTGGCGAAGTCTGACCACGCGCCTCATAGGCAAGGGCAATAGCATCTCTCACCCAGTGTGACATAGTCTGTTTCGTCGCGGTAGCACCCTTGTTACGGCCTCCATGGCAGACGAAAAGTCACTCTGACTTACGCCACTGGCTAGTGTGGTGGACGTAGGTCTGAAGAGCACGGACTGGACACAGCTTGTGAAGTCGCTCCTGATCCGGCGTAGTAAACGGCGGAGGGCAGAAGGCTTCGAGAATTACCGGATGTAAAGTCGAGAAAGGCACCTTAGGTAAGTAATCGGGATGAGGATGCAAAATTGCTTTCACCATACCTGGGGCAAAGTCTAAACAGGATGGCACAATGGACAGAGCCTGTAGATCCCCAATTCTCTTCAGAGAAGTTATTGCCATTAGAAAAACCATTTTCAGAGTTAACAGCTTATCTGAAACTGACTCTAACGGTTCAAAGGGCTCTTGAACCAATCCCTCCAGGACTACAGCTAGGTCCCAAGAAGGAATTCTGGTTCTAGCAGGGGGCCTCAGTCGCCTAGCTCCTCGAATGAAGCGAGAGAGCAGGGAGTGCTGGCCCAACGGTGTCCCGTCAATAAGAGCGTGGCAAGCCGAAAGAGCGGCCACATATACCCTTAGCGTAGCGGGGCAAGTGCCTGTCGATAGCTTGTATTGTAGGAAGTCCAGAACTGTAGAAACCTGACAGTTCATGGGATCTATACTGTGTAAAGTACACCATCTCTGAAAGATAGCCCATTTATTGGCATAACTTGCTCTGGTAGAGGGAGCTCTAGCACTTAATATAGTCTGGATAACGTCTGGTGAAAGACCTGAGTCCCTCAGTTGGTACCCCTCAGGGGCCAAACATGAAGGTTCCATAACTCCGGCCGGGGATGAAATATTGTCCCCTGTGCCTGAGACAGAAGGTCTCTCCTCTTCGGAATCGCCCAAGGCGAGCCGTCGAGGAGAGCTATTATCTCCGAGAACCACATTCTGTTCGGCCAACGCGGTGCTATGAGCAAGAGGCAAATCCCTTGTTGGCGAACTCTGGCTAGAACTCCCGGGAGCAGAGAAACTGGAGGAAATGCATACAGGCGCATTTTGGGCCATGTATGTGCCATCGCATCCAGACCTAGGGGGGCTGGGTGACTCAGAGAGAAGTAGAGGGGACATTGCGCTGTCTGATAAGAGGCGAAGAGGTCCACTTCCGCTCTGTAAAATTTTCGCCACACCTGTTGGACTACCTCGGGGTGGAGTTTCCATTCCCCAGTCGGCACTTCCTGTCTGGACAGTAAGTCTGCTCCCACATTCTGGTGCCCAGGGATGTACACTGCTCTGAGTGACAGAATTCTGCCCTGGGCCCAGAGGAAGATCTGTCTCGCTATCTTGTTGAGACGGCGTGAGCGCAGACCTCCCTGGTGATTTATGTAAGAGACTGCCGCTGTATTGTCTACCCGCACCAAGACATGACAGCCTCTCAGATACTGGAGAAAGTATTTCAGGGCCAGAAATACGGCCATCAGCTCTAGGCAATTGATGTGCCAGACGAGTTGATGACTCTCCCATTCCCCTTGGGCTGGACGGCCACCTAAGACCGCACCCCAGCCCTTCAGGGAGGCGTCTGACGTTAGCAATTTGCGACGACATGGCGCCCCTAGAGTGGGACCCAAGGTAAGGAACCGGGGTCTTAGCCACATAGTTAAGGTACGAAGCCCGCGGCGCGTAACCTTTATTTTGCTCAGGGGTTTGGCCCTTGGATGAAATCCCCTGGCTTTGAGCCACAACTGAAATGGTCTCATGTGTAACAGGCCCAAAGGTATCACCGAGGACGCTGACGCCATGAGACCTAACATTCTTTGATACTGAAGGACAGTATAATCCTGGCCTAGCCTGACATTCTTCAGGGTTATGTGAATGGCCTCGACTCGAGCGGGAGACAGTTGTGCCCGCATCATGGTCGAATCCCATACGACCCCTAGATATGTCGTTCTCTGGGTGGGACAGAGAACGCTTTTCATCTCGTTTAGTCTCAGCCCTAGAGAAACGAGATGAGCTAGTACGACATCTCGGTGTTGTAATGCCATCTCTTGAGACTGTGCTAATATTAGCCAGTCGTCTATGTAATTCAAAATGCGGATACCCTGGAGTCGCAACGGAGCCAGTGCTGCATCCATGCATTTCGTGTATGTGCGGGGTGATAGGGCTAGGCCAAATGGAAGAACCCGATACTGGTAAGCTTCGCCCCCGAAAGCGAACCTCAGGAACCTCCTGTGTTGTGGCAATATTTCTATGTGAAAATATGCATCCTTTAGATCGATCGTGACAAACCAATCGCAATGTTGGATTTGAGACACGACCATCTTTACTGTTAACATCTTGAACTTGAGAGCTTTTACTGAACGGTTTAAGCCTCGAAGATCTAAGATTGGACGCAACCCCCCGTCCTTTTTGGGGACCAGAAAGTACCTGCTGTAATAGCCTGACTCTCTCTCTGGCAGGGGAACATGCTCTATGGCCCCTTTCTTTAAGAGAGCCTGAAGCTCTTGTAACAGTAACGTCGATTGCCCCGGCTTCACGGTAGTGGAGACCACGCCGTTGAAACGCGGGGGACGACGAAAGAATTGGATCCTGTATCCTACTTCTACTGTCCGTAGAACCCATGCAGAAATCCCTGGCAGTAGCTTCCACGCTGCCAAGTTCTCTGAAATGGGAACTAACTTTTGTACTTCCTCTAGGGGTAATGTTAGATGCTGCGTGTCCCGGTGTGTGACAGGAATCAATGGAACATTCAACTTTTCGCTGGAAACCGCTGCCCCCCGAAACACCAGAGGTGGCGGGGAAGGAGGGTTTTTGTGGGAACTTCGAGAAGGGGCGGGTACAGGATTTCTTAATACGCGCCCCGTCCCGAGGGGGGCAAACCCCACAGGGCTGGGCGCAAGACCATCAGGACTTCTTTTTCCTAGAAAGAATGGCCCTGAGGTCTTGCTTGGGAGGCTGTTGTGAGCGGCGAGACGGTCCCCACCCTTTGAGTGCGGCGAGGAAGAAATTGCACGAAAGCTTCTTCTGATTTTTTCACCTCCCGGAACCTGCCGACGACTGTGTTAACCGAGTCGCCAAACAGGCCGGAAGGTGACACGGGCGCATCAAGCAGGAACACGCGGTCCTTATCTTTGATGCCCGTGAGATTGAGCCACAGATGCCTCTCCGTGCTGACCATAGCAGCCATTGAACGGCCGATAGCACGGGCCGTCTGCTTAGTGGCACGGAGAGATAGATCTGTGGCTCGACGAAGTTCCGTGAATGCCTCCTCGTCAATGGTGGAACCCGCACTCAGGTCCTTCAGCAGGTCAGCCTGATACGCCTGCAACACCGCCATGGTGTGCAGGGCAGCACCAGCCTGACCCGCAGCCTGAAAAGCCTTGCCGACGAGAGCTGACGTCGTTCGGCAAGGCTTAGATGGAAGAGCCGGTTTCTTTAGCGATGATGCTGAACCAGGCGAGAGATAGCTCGCGAGCGTCTCCTCAACCTGGGGCATCGTCGAATACCCCCGTGCCTCCGCCCCCACGATGGTCGAATAAATCGACGTCGAAGGCACGAAAATACGGGAGGTATAAGGCTTTCTCCATGACTTCGATAGTTCGTCATGGAGGTCCTCAAAGAAAGGGAGGGATTGTTGTTGTGATCCCTCCCCCCTGCCACCGGACAGACACCGATCCTCCAACTTTGAGCGTTTGGGGGGCTCCTTCTCCTGTGGCCAGTCAAGCTGTAACCTGGCCACAGCACGAGTCACGACCTCGAGCAATTCCTCAACAGATTTACTGTCCCGTGAGGAACGCTCAGAGGCAGCAGACTCAAAGACGGAGTCATCGTCCCCCACGTGAACCGAAGAAGCACCGGAGTGCGCTTCAGGATCACGAGGGTGGACTGCTGGATCTGGTGACGAAGCGGGCGAAAGGGCAGGACCCGTCTCCCGCTCGTCAGCCAAATCCAGGCGAGAGCCCCACGATCTCACTGTGGGTGCTGGCCCTTGGAAGTAGGCGAGGCGAGCACGAAGCATCTTCACTGTGAAAACTTCGCAGTGCTCGCAATCGCCTCCCTCTAACGCAAGGGCAGCATGCTCTTCCCCCAAACAAACAAAGCAGAACTGGTGTGCATCCAATTCAGAGATCGAACGTGAACACGGGGAAACACACCGTCTACTTTGTTGGCTCATACTTTCTCTTATCACAATAATATAATATAACTAAATATATATATTATGACAGCTCTTATGTTGTTTCCTTGTGCAAACAGAGGAATAAAAAGAGAGAGAAAGTTCTTCAAGATGTCTTGTTAACCAAACTCCTAACACAGAGGATAGAAAAAGAGAGAGGTTGTGCTTGACACACACACAGCAAGGCCTCTGAAGACAAAAGACCTGCAGACACACCTGTGGCTCATCTACTTATAGCCTCTCATTGGCGCATAGTGATGACATCACGGAGGCTATAAATATAGGTCAATTTCATTGACGTGTTCAGACACATATTCACAGCCGGTCACGACTAAAGACGTTCCCATATGCGCTGAAGCGCAGCTGGAGTGTAGCTTTTGAAAGGGAACTATTAAACAAACTGCAAATTTAAAAACTGATGCAAAATATTAATAAGAACGATAATCTCAATAAAACTAAAAAACTGGGAACAGCAAGTCAAACACAAGTAAATATTTGTAATAAACAAGTAATAATTTATTTTTCTGGAGAAAACTTCGGCATGTAACTTTCTCCCTTCACTGTTTGTCATAAACCCACGAATAACGGCTGTAAAATATTCACACAGAAGGAGAAAAACTCACAGAGACTTAAAAGATCATTTAGATCTGAGTGTCGATGGACAGATGAATCACAGCAATAAAACATGTGAAATCAGCACAAGACGGTCTACTTTTACAGGAATAATCAGAACTGATGATCCACATTTTCACATCAGAAAACACAAGTATTGTCTTTGATTTCTACGAGCTGACATTAGATAACACTCCCTGACTCGTCTGATAACCTCACTCAGATCAGCGGCTGATGTTTTCACTTTAGGTCTGTGTTCAAACGTTTCTGCATCATCAGTAAACAATAACTGCTTATTTTGACAGAGGCGAGACCTGTTTGATCTGTAATCTAGACACAGAGAACTGAAGATGCCGTCGGTGTTTGTTCTCCGAGAGCCGCTTCACAGACGAACATCTGCACTTTTATTATTGCATCTTATCGAGCTTGAAAGAATGAGAGCATGACCATCTACTGCAGCGCAGCCAAAGAATGACAGGAAAAACAGATGCTGCACAAATATTTTTATTTTTTCATGAAGAATTATTCAAAACCATCAAGGCTTGAACTGGCAGACAGCTGAAGGAAACCTTTAATACTGGTTTCTAAACATGATTTTAAGGGTTAGTTCACCCAAAAATGAAATCTCTGTCATTAATAACTCACTCTCATGTCGTCCCAAACCTATGAGACCTTCATTCATCATCAAAACACAAACGTCATTTTAACTTTAAGAACAAGTTTTACACACAAATACTGGAAACATGAAGAGTGTAAAAGATGAAAAGATGATCCAGATCTACAGGTGTAACAATTACTGACTATTGACCGGTAAGATCCTGAGAGAGTCAAAACAACAACAACAACTGAAGAAAGGAAAGAGTGTGTCAGTGAAGGTGGTTGTGAATGTGTGTAGATGTGTGTTAGTTACAGGATCAGAGAATGACACTGTTCCTCTGTCATAGTCCAGATACACTCTCACAAGATCAAGATCCTGTTCAACAAGAAAACCAGTGCTGGGTTGGATTGATAAGATCAAGAGAGATGAATTATGGCACACACTCCAGACATCAGAGTCACAGAAATCACATCCCTTTCTCTGGTTTGATGCTGTAGTTACTCCAAGTCTCCAGTATTCACTCTCTGTAACCTCCACATCCCAGCAGTGTGTTCCTGAGTTAAAACCCTCTGAACCCAGAACACAGTCATACCAGTCGAATCTCTCTGGATTATCAGGAAGAGGTTGTTTGATCCCGCTGTTTCTCACACTGGTCAGATCATCAGACAGGACGAGACGTGGATTTGCAGTGTTTGGATCCAGAATCACAGGAGCTGATGAGACACAATCAACAGCTGCTTTTATTCTGATCTTCATATAATGATCAAGAGTGAACCGAACACAGATTATTATGAATTATGACACTGTTGATCAAACACATCAGACATTTTCCTCTGATCACTGTCAGTGTTTTTAGTCACACTTTCATTTTTATTATCAGTGTTTAATGGCATCAGATACAAACATTAAATGTGATTCAAACATTTGTGTCTCATCAAGAGAAACTGATATTTTGGAAAAGTTAAAATCACAATCAATCAATTAATCAATCAATCAATCAATCAATCAATCAGAGCTGTTGAGATGAAAAACTGTATCTGTAAAACTTCTGTTCATCATCTGGAGCCTCATTTATAAAACTTTGCGTATAAACGTTACTAAAAGTGAACGTACAACATAAATCTGAAAATGTTCGCAAAAAAAAAGAGATTTATAAAACCTTGTGTACGCCTGAACCTGCGCAAAAATCCCTGTATAAATCCCAGTCAGATTGTCCGTACGTCCATCTCCACCTCGTCTCCTCCCGAAATCACCATATATGGAGCTTACAACGCCTAGTTTTACTATTCATAAGCTCATCTGCATATCATTTCCATGCATATTCTCATCCACGTGACATCATTGTTAACATCGTCAAAAGTACAAGACATTGGGAAATATTACATACGGACTATAAATGCAATTTGTGCCACACATTACTAAAAATCATCTAATATCCTTGTTGTTCTATAACAGTAATTCTTAAAGTGTGGTCCGCCATCGCCCCCTAGTGGTAAAAAATATGACCTCTTAACCCGCACCGGATGGGGGGAGGGGGGTGACGTCAGTGTGTTTTAATGACGAAAAAATGGATCATATCATTGCATTTGTGTTTGAATAATTAGTTTTTGACTTGAAACAGTCGCATATTAAACTTAAATTTAGTTTATCCTTCCTGTGTTGTTGTTTTAGGGGGGCGTGTTTGAGTGGGATTCTGTTAGGAGGTCGTCAGAAAAAATTTGTAAGATAAAGCAAGTGGTCCTTGGGCTGAAAACGTTTGAGAAACACTGTTCTAGAATAAATATATCAAAATATCCTAAAAGCAAAATTATAAAATACTTCTCAGATAAAGTTTTCAGAATAGAGTTCATTAATTTCCACTGTCCAAATGGTATTTTAATTGTTATAAAAATTGCAGTTTTGCTGAAAAGGTGATAATATCTTTAGGATGTTTAGTCTATTTCAGTGGAAACAGATCAGACTCATTTATTGCAGAGTAAATACAATTGTCTGACTCTGAGCTTCACTGACAAAGTATTTTAAAAAGGAAATCTTACCGTTTTCTTCAAATACAGTGGTATCTTTCATAATTGTTTGAAGATGCCTGTATAGACATCAACACCTCCTGCAGCTGCGGTTACAGTAAGATATCATCATTGAACCTGTTCAAAGCGGACAATAGACCGTTCGACCATCGAATCCAGCAGTGTCTGTCATTATATCGCAGTAAGTGTGCATGACATCTGCAGTTTAGTTTAAAGAGGAATTATTGTGCTCCTATCACTCCTCACTGTCATTAAAACAGCGTGTCACAGGAAAAGGGATCAAAAGCAGCACATCCACGATCTAAATCCATATCATTTTTGTTCATCTTCTGCGTAATGACTTTATGTAACTTTAGGGATTATCGCCATTAATAAAAGAGGAATATTGATGTAAATTTGTTTATCAAAATGAAAACAGAGTTTAAAATCCTTCTGTTTACTTCATTACTTTTCTTACTCTGTACTGAAAAAACAAACTTTGAGGTATAGAAAAATATACTAGATTTACTGTCATATTTTTTACATTTTAATATTACAACTGACCCTTCGCAAACAGTTTGATTGACAGGCGATCTGACCAATCATAACGCCGAATCCGCCATTTTATTTGACGAAACCGTCAGGGAGTAGCCTGAAGTAGATTAATGTTGTTTAACTTGAAATATTGTGTGTTCTCACGTCTTTCCGCACTTGAAACAACATCCCTTCTGATGTTCATTCATGTTTATTTGATGCTATAAATGAACTAGTATGAAGAGATGATCGGTTCACAAGGAGCTACAGCGATCTGTCACGACACATTAAAGAGACACTGTACGGTATTTAGACATGAAAGTCAAGTTTTAAATAGAAAAAATATTGAAACTCTGTGTTCATTTTTGATCGCGATGCTGCTGGTCTAATTGGATTGTTGTTGACAGTCATTGTTTAATGTTGGAACAAAATAAATGTTGATTGAATCTACACTGTGTGTTTTATTAAAATACAGACAAAATTATTATATTTTTCGTAATATTTAATTACATATGTTTAATAAATTAATTGAAATATTAAATAAAACCTACCTTATAACAGTAAATAAAATTTACTTAATATTTTAAGGACAGCTGTGTGTTAGTATTTAAAAAAAAATATATATAGACTTTATCTAAATGCTCAGAATCAATATAAATCCAACCTTAAATAGAATTTAGTAATATTTATGTAATGAATCCGGTCTGTCATCCTTCATCCACTCACCACCAGATGTCGCCCTCCCATTTCACGGACTCTCTCAACCACACTACACTTCCCATAAGCCCCTTATGTTAATTACTGCCCAGCTGTAGCCAATCAAGCTCCCTATTTAAGTCTGTTCTGTTTCCCTGGTTATTTGCGAAGTCTTGTCAATACCTGTATTACAACTCTAAGCATTTATTCCTTGTTTTGTCTGCCTGTTCTCCGTTCTGTTGTTGATCTGCCTGGACTATTTATTACGAGTTTGCCTTTTCCCTGTTATCTCTGTTTGCTGTTGAGTTGACCATTGCCTGTACGACTACATTTTGGAATTAAAGCTGCACTTGGATCTCATTCGCTGACTCGCTCATCATTACAATTTACTTAATATTTTAACAAATGTTGTCAATTAATACATAGATTTTACTTGATTCTGAAAGTGTGTTTTACTTCAAATTAAAGCAGTAAATTTTGCTTAAAAAGTGTTAGTGCAAATTGTTACAAGGATTTTATTAAGTAAATTTTATATGTTAGTTTTTTCAGCATGAAGGTGGGCAAATTTTCCCGTCAAGTTTGTTTTTATAAATCCCATCGTTTGTGTAAGAAATGTACGCCTCTTTCAGGGCATGTTTTGTGCGTACGCAACGGTTATAAATGAGGCCCCAGATCTTCTCCAGACTCACTGTTTTGGACGATGTCCTGCATCTTCTTCCAGACTCTGAACGGCAGGTTGCCCAAGTAACGTGGCACATGAATCAAAGCTCCAGAAGCCATCTGTGGATCCGGCTGTGAGATCTGGACTCTGGATGAACATTCAGGAGTCAGAACTGCAGTGGCTTTGGATCAGAACCAGAGAGACCAGAGACACCAGCAGATCACTCACCTTTCCATTGAGACTGGAAACTTCTGCAGAACAAACACACCATTTATCATCAAGAACTCAATCAATCATCAATCAATCAATCAATGATCTGAAATCAGACCTTCAGAAAGCAGACGTCATTGTCTTTCATCATCTCCTCCATGTCTTTGATTGTGTGTGAAAGAGCTGAGATGTGTCTGTTCATCTCCTCCAGCTTCTCCTTCATCATCTGCTTCTTCTGCTCCTCTTCCTCCCTCAGTGCAGTGATTGTAGCTTCTTCTTCATCTCTGAGAAACTGATGAAGCTTCTCAAACTGCTGTTTAATCTGACGCTCTGTGTGCTCAGCTTGAGACTGAAATCAAACCACATTCACTTCAATCATCTCAAAGAACAACTGATTCTGGAGCAGCATGAAGAGTGAGTGAGTAAATGTGGGTTAGTTAACTACAACTTTAACTTTCTGAAGTACTAGTACTGTAGTACCCTTACCAAAAAGAAGTATACTTCAAGTTAATTTCATGAAGTATACTTTTTTATTATTATTATTATTATTTTTTTAATATATATATATATATATATATATATATATATATATATATATCACTGATTTAAATATAACCGACGTTGAGCCAAAATGCTGTACATCAGACAAGGACAAGCATCAACAAACATAAAACCACACATCAACATAAAAAGCACCAAATCTAACCATTGTACACTACCAACATTAAGTGCACTTTCAAGTTTTTAAACATTGACAGAGATTTAGCGGACCTGATAGGTAGTGGACGCTCATTCCACAATCTCGGCCCATCACTGCAAAAGCTCGGCTGCCTTTATCTGGGCACTACAAGTCGTTTTTTGTACTTAAGTATAAAAAGTTCTTAAGTATTCTTTAAATGAACATAACATCACATTTATAGTTTTCTATTTATATATAATTTTTGAACTTTCAGTATATGACTATGTTCCAATTTAGGTGTTCATTTTTTACACTTGAAATATACCAATAAATGTAAGCTACTTTCACATTTAAAACAAAAAAAAATATTATATATATATATATATATATATATATATATATATATGCATAGTTTTTATCAACACTTGAATGCGAGTAAGTTTAATAAAGAACAATTTAAACAAAAAGTTGATCAAATTAAATTGTCAAACACTACGCCTGGATCAGATTGATGATCAAAACAACGATGGAGAAGATCGAGTCCATCAACACCTCTAAAGCTTCCAAGTGGAGCTTAACCTGTTTAATGGGTGGAGAGATAGGGTTATGGGTGTGGTTAGGGTGTGGTTGGGGGATACAGCTCCACCCATCATTCCCACAGTAGGTCCAGATCGGGGGAGCTGGAGGTTATGGCTCTGCAGTGAGTAACCTCTCAAAGCTCGTTCATTTCATTCAGTAACGTTAGGAAGTTGTGATTTACATGTTGTTTAATGTCTGATTATCGCGTCATTTCACATTCAGAGATTCTACTAGAAGATGTGTAATAGCACCCCCACCATATAACAGTAAAAACATGGATATCTGGAACATTCAGTCAATGGTGGGTAAAGAGTAAAGTAGATTTGAAGTCAATTCCTGTGTACACGACCAGCAGACTAGACACAAAAATTCAGATACTCAGAATTAGGAACAATTCTGCTTTCCTTATAAATAAATATTTTTCAAACAATATAAGTTCATAAGACTGTATGTACAACTACTCAGTGAAAAGAGTAAACAACTACAAGCCAAGTATACTTTGAAGATTTAATTATACTTTTTAGTATATCTCGATCAAAACATTGAGTATAAGTATAGACCAAATATACTTAGACTTTTCTGTCAGTAAAAGTCAAGCATACTTTAGTGCAATTTTAAGTATATTTCTGAGAAGTATATAATAAGTACACTGAAATTATGTTCTTATTTTTAGTTTAAAAGAAGTATACTAATACAACACTTGAATAAACTTCTTTTTTTGTAAGTGTAGAAGATGTTCTGTGTCTGTAGAGTGAAAATGCACATTATCAATCAAATCCTCAGATAGAAGAATAATGTCAGCAGTTCAGTGTCTGTTGCACTAACAGGTTGTTGAGCTCATGAATATTAATCAAATCATCTGCATTCGCCCAAAATAACTAGCTGAAATGAAAATGTGGAAGTTAGGTGAGTGTTAGCCAATGAGATTAGAGCAGGTGCATTAGTCCCGCCCACTGTTGAATAACCAACTGACAGAGGCTTGTGTGTGTGTGTGTGTGTGTGTGTGTGTGTGTGTGTGTGTGTGTGTGTGTGTGTTTAAGTCAATAAAGGAACATGTAATTTTGTCAGATAAATCAGTTCAGCTGTTCTAATCAAACTTGTAAATTTGTCACAATAATCAATCCTCACCTTGATGTGTTGAACTGTTTCCTCAAACTCTCCTTTAATGTTTTCATTGTGTTTCAGTTTCTCTTGTAAGGACTTCAGTGCTGTATTGAGCTCCTCCTGCAATTTAAAGAGAAAATCTATGAGATACTAGAGACTGTAATATGATCTTATTTGTAAAACATAAGCTTAAACAAGTGTTGATCCTCATCTGTAAATCAGTCTTACCTTATATGAAGGAACAACTTCACTGATGGGTCTGAATGTGTGATTGATGTGTTTCTGTGAAGTAAAGCACACTAAACACACAGACTGTTTGTCCTCCAGACAGAAGAGTTTGAGTTTCTCACTGTGTAAACTGCAGATCTCCTCAGATCCTGATGAACGACTCTCATTTCTCTCCTCGAGGAACGACTCGCACAAGTTTTTTAATGCAAGATTAACTGGAGGTTCATCTCTTGACAATCTCTTGCAGACAGGACACTCCTGAATTCCCTTGATTCTCCAGAACTGTTGAAGACACTCTTTACAGAAACTGTGACTACATGACAGAAGAACAGGAGTCTTGAAGATTTCATGACACACAGGACAAATATAATCATATTCAGCTGATGAAGCCATTTTCACAGTTTGAGCTCCAGCAATATAAACTTTACTCTCACTTTCCGAATCAAGGTTTAAAAATCAAGGTTTCAAAAAATGAATAACCAGGAGAATCACAAAGATCTGCTTTCTGACAAATGTTTAAAATTCTTTTTGAAAGTGTTTCTCGTTGTTCTTCAATGATCGCTGATTCCTTTTTGCTTTTTTCGTGAGAGAAGAGAGTCAGTGAGACAGGAAGGAAGTCATTCACTTCCTGAAAAGTGTTTTCAGAGTTTCTGATCATCTTTGGGGTGTTTAAACAGGTCAGAACATCAGGATTTTCTTTAGGTTAAAGAAACATGACTGCGTCCAAAATCACATATTCTTGTACTGTTTTTAAAAAAGTAATTTAGCCATGGTTTTGTTATAGTAAAAGTGTAGTAACCAAGGTTTTTTTATTTTTTTATTTATTTATTTATTTTTATTGGAGGTTTAATTACCATTTGTTTAACCATTTGTATAATTTTAAAGTGGTTATCGCAGTTTTTTTTAAGTAAAAACATTGGTTAATTTTCTTAAGGGTTAGCCTAACACACTTTTTCCACAAAGGATTCAAGGAGTGTCTACGACTGTATGGTTGACTCGATAAATTAGCAGATCGTCATATTTAAACATTTCATTTTTTATCACCCTCTGATTCTTTCAAATGAATCTTCATCTGAGGTTTCAGTGGAAGTGAATTACTGAATGCTGCTCAGAATATTCAGACTTCCTCTCTCTCTTCTTCATTTGATCTCATACAGCTCGTCAACACAAGTACCCACAAACCTGGCAAGCAACTTGACCTAATTTGCATGTGCAACTGTATCACTGACAACATTCTGGTAAAACCTCTGCACATTTCCAATCATTTCTTCATTACTTTTAATCTACAATTCCCTACTTGTGCACCACCAACCACTTTACCAGTTACCATCAGACGAAACCTACACCTTCTTTCTCCTTCTCATCTGTCCTCTGTTGTGTCATCCTCTCTTCCCTCACCAACACAACTCTCATCTCTGGATGTGAATACTGCAACACACACTTTATGTTGCATCTTAACTTCTTCTCTATAAAGTATCTGTTGTCTCTCATCCAGGCCAGCATGTGCTACTCCCTCTAACCCCTTTTTATCTAATGATCTTTGTGAACACCGCACCAAACTCAGGGCTGCAGACCCATCTGACCAAGGTAGGTATCAGTCTCTGCTCTCATCCTTTCCTGGTGAAGTTCATTCCGCTAAATCTTCATATTTCCACAAGAAGATCAACAGCGCTTCAAACACACGCACAATTTTCAAAACATTCAACTCTCTCCTCTGCCCCCCTCCACCACCACCACCATCTCCTTAACTGCTGATAATTTTCCTAATTTCTTCACTGACAAAACAACCATCAGCAGTCAGTTCTCAGCTCCACACACAGGAACTCAGACATCCACATCCATATATCTTCTCACTGAAGCAGACGCATTCAAACGTCTCCTCTCTAGTCATCCCACCACCTGCTCTCACATCCCCTCACACCTTCTACAAACCATCTCTCCTACACTTTTACCAGCACTTACACACATTATCAATAAATCTCTCCACACAGGCATTTTCCCTCCAGCGTTCAAGCAGGCTCGGGTAACCTCACTGCTTAAAACACCCACATTAAACACGTCACTTGTAGACAATTACAGATCTGTCTCTCTCCTACCATTCATAGCAAAAACACTTGGAACGGGTTGTTTTCAAGCAAGTGTCATCTTACTTCTCACAGAACAACAAGCTGGACATCAATCAATCTGGTTTCAAGAGCGGCCATTCAAACGAGACTGCACTACTGTCAGTCACTGAATCCCTGTGGATTACAAAGGCTAATTCTGCTGGATCTTTCTGCTTCCTTTGGCACTGAATCATCAAATTCTTCTGTCCATCCTCTCTTCACTAGAATCACAGGTACTCCACTTCTCTGGTTTGAATCCTATCTCACAGGTAGGGCTTTCAGAGTGAGTTTCTGCCTGGAGAGGGGAAGTATCTAAAGCTCATCAACTGGTCATAGAGGTTCCTCAGGGTTCAGTTCTTGGACCGCTCATCTTATTCGGGATGACTCGATACCACAATTTTGGCTTTGGTATGGTACCACAATCTAATGCTGAAATAAAGATATTACATCAATACCATACAGGGTCTAAATTTTGGCAAGGGTATTGTGCATTATTTTACTCATTCTTGAAGGTTTCGCATTTACAAAGTGGGAAATTACTGCAAATGTTTATTAGTGAATTAATCAGCGCAGATTATCACATCAAATCAGAAATTTAAAAACTTTCTTTTGAAGTAATTTCAGCAATACTTTCTCTCTCCTCTCTATCTCTCAAAATGAGCAAATTGCTTCTGACTTCAGAAGACATTGCGCCTGAACTTTTTCGTGCACGTTTCGGACAACTGATGGAAATCACTTGCCCACGTCTTTTTAAACCTTGCCAATTTGAACATCCAAGCAGTTTTATCATTCAGTAGTAACGTAGACCTACTTGGGAGCTCTTTGAGAGATGGTTTCTTTTAATTCATGGGGTTTCTTTGTGCTTATACCAACAAACAACACACACACACACACACACACACACACAAGCCTCCTGTATAGGGCTCGTGCAGTCCAAATTTAAATTTAAGTTTAAGTTGTTTTACCTGAAACGGTTAAAAACACACAAAATTGACAAAATGTCCATCTTAGTGAGTATTCACATTAACACAGTCGGTTATGTCTAACAGAATTTACATTTTTAGGTTTACTCATGTAATATTGCTCATACAGTGTCACTTACGTTTGGATGTCAAAGCCTTCTTAAAATAAAACTGACAAATTTTTTTTGAGAAAATAAAAAAGAAGAAAATAACATGGTATAGGTGAAAAATATTGTGAAAAATGGTGAGTTTCCTCAGCACAGCTGTTTACTTTTTCTCTATCAGCAGTTTCTTTCAGAAATGTTGAAATCTTTGGAGCTTCCCTCCTGTTGTCGAGGGGTTGTTTTATCCCTGCTGAATTCACAGAACAATTTTTATCAATATTTGTTTACCAAGAGAGATCAAAATGCTTTTGAAGACACTAAACCATTTCTATTAAGTAAATATTCAACATAAGTGTGTCAATTACAAGTTAGAGAAGTGTCAAGAATATGGAATCAGATTTGTGCCAATATAAAAGAACGTAACTTTGTAAGAAACTAACGAAATAATGAATTGAAACTGAAAAAAAATAAATTGCAACCAAAATGTTTGACTTCGTTTTTAATACACTGCATGTTTTGCTAATTGTTTTCTCCATTTTCGTTCGCTGATTTGTACTTACAGATCCGTTTCCAGAGTTTTTATTTACGCTTCTGAAGTTTTCGTTTGTCATTCTGGCACAAGGCTCTCGTGGGGGCGGGACTAGCAGTGCTGTGTTCTTATTGGCTACTGAGTTTCTGATTGGCAGCTTCCGCGACCTGGAAATGAAGTCATGTCAGCGTTGTGTTGACATCTTGACATGTGCGGATCGTGTGAATGTGATCGTCTTAGTTTTAGTGAAATAAAGCTGGGAGTTTATATATTCGTATATTATTTTATCTGCTGCTACACTATGTTGAGATGACTTCTTATGAGTAGCACAGACGAATGATATAATCATCATTAACATCAATCATCGTCGTTATCAGGATACTGGAAACTCGCGGTAAGTTACTATTTTTTAAGTTTTAAATAAATCAATAAGTACTTGCTTTTGCTTTTTCATGAGGAGATGTATTTTAGAGCACATTTAGAGCCCACAATATTATACAGCAGTTGTCTTGATTTAGCCCAATCATTACAGGACCTGCTTTTATTACAGTCTTCAATTAGATCATATTTAAGGGTAAAAGTTGTGCTTAATAATAATAAATATTTGTTCAAATACAAAACCTATTACTTGCAAGTAATTATGAATGAAGCTTATATATGTTTATTTAAAACAAATTTGTGTGTGTGTGTGTATATATATATTATACATATACAAATTTGTTTTAAATATTATATGTTAAGTCTGCAATGTGTTGTGTGGGAGTTTGTGTTGTTAGATTATAATACATCTCCTTTCTCATTTTCCAGGGAGTGAAGCAACTTTTCCACAAACAAAATTCTGATGCTGATCCAGAGGATGGAGTGGCAGTGTCAGAGATCCACTGTCCCAAACAAGAATCTTATTTTGTTCAGACACGTCACCTATGGATGACTGGGATCTTGATCTTCAGACACCTGATATTGTGCAAATATTTACATTTCTTTGGCGTTGTAGATTAAAACAAACACAGTGGATAAATACACAAGAGGTTGCACTTTATTCTTATTAGTCTCTGCTGATCTTGTATTTGCATTCCAACAGTATATGAATGTTAAGGGGATAGTTCACCCTAAAATAACAATTCTCTTATATTGTACTCGCCCCTCGTGCCAATTCAGATGCATATTACTTTCTTTCTATAGATAAACACAAATTAAGTCCTAAAGACACTTAAAAAATAAATACACAGCGACCATTACTAATAATTTAAACTGTTTTATCTATTTACAATTGCTCCAGACCGACTGCCGGGTCACAGTCCTCTTGTATTATATGGACTCACAGATATTATTTTCTGAAAAATCTTTGTGTTAATGTGAAGAAAGAAAGTCATATACATCTGAGAAAGCATGAAGGTGAGTAAATGATGAGAGAAGTTAAATGTTTTTAGGTGGACTATCCCTGTAAAGATTAATATTTTACTCCATTACCGTTTTGTCACTTTGTACTGTAACAGGAACTGATCAAAGGATCATTGTTTCATTTAAAAAATAAATTAATTTTTCAGATGTATTCTATATATGTACATGTGCATTTTTAAGGTAATGAATATCATGAGAATACTGTGCATTACATGAATATTTTAGTGTTTTGTGGATTCTGGTCTTTCCCTTCACAACATGATTGCATTCAACACTTTCACTTTATACTTGTGTAAATGCTGTAGTGACAATAAAGAATGTAAATGTATTTAAATTGATCTATATTCTAATTTACATTTATTAAACTTTTTTTTTTATAAAAGTCACAATTGAAATTGTTGATGATTATTAAAAAAGGATTTCCAATTTTAAAAGAGCGTTCTTTGAATGGAATATTTACTGAAATGACTTTGAAGATTATACCGTCTGACAGCAAGCCACGATTGTAATTTTTATATTGTTTGAATTCCTCAGATTTAAGTGATAATTAATTGTGAAGGTGTAAATGCGAATTTCTAACAATGATCAGTGTGAAGGCCAGGGTTTCCAACCTTTCCTGGTTGGAGTGAGACTTTCTCGACAGCTGAATATCACTTACATTTACATCACACTATATTCTCTTTAAATTGTTACAGCAGAACCTACTCAGACCCAACAATAAAGAATCATCAAGAATAAACAAATATTCTCCGTAAACATTGTACATTATGCAATATTAACAGCACATTTATGAATTATTTTAGAAATTAATCATAAATAATTATTACTTTATTGGCTTCTGGCTATATCAGTTCATACAAACAATGTTATATTTCTATATATAATATTACATAATTATAAAATTATAGTATCATGTTAATGTAATACAATATTCATAATATGATATGAATATTATTCATATATTACATTATAAATTATTATTACTTAACAGACTTCTGGTTATATCAGTTCATACAAATACAATTTATTATATTTCCATATAATTTAATATAATTATATATAATATAATAATTATAATTAAAATTATAGTATTTTGTTCATGTAATATTATATGAATAATATGATATGAATATTATTTCTACACTATATCACAAATGAAATTAATTGTAATTAACCATAAGTAATATTATATATTATATTATGAATCAAACTTATAATTAATCATAAATTATTATTACTTAATTGGCTTCTAGCTATGTCGATAAAAATATCCATATTCATACAAATACAATAATATATTCTATATAGTACTAAAAATAAATAATTAACTACATTATAGCATTATGTTTACTTAATATATTACAATATGATATAAAAATATTTCTATATTTTTATAAACAAACTTAATCATAATTTATCAATTATTAAATAACAAATACAATATGATTTATAACATAAATATGACAAATAGGACGAATATAATACAGTAAGATATAATATTTTAAATATTTTAATATTACAATATTTCGTATTAAATGAATACTATTTCTATATTATGTTATAAACAAAATCAGTCATAATTTATCATAAATAATTATTTAATTAGCAATAAAATAATTATATAACTTTACATAAATATAATACGATAAAGATGTAATCATATTTATTTATTAAAATATTTCATTAAATAAATTATTTCTATATTATTTGTTATAAACAAAATTAATTGTAATTTATAACAAATTATTAAATGACAAATACAATATGATAAATAACATCACATAAATACAATACAATGAGATATAATAATACTTAAAAAAATATTATTACAATATTTCATATTAAATGAATACTATTTCTATATTATTTGTTATAAACAAAACTAATAACAGTTTATCACAAATTATTACTTAATTAGCAAATATAACTTGATATATAACATAACATAAATATAATAAAATAATAATAATATATAAAATATTTAAAAACAAAATTCTACGTATTTTATTTTGACTAGTTTCTCATTGTCCTTTAGTTTAATTTGATGTACTAAAATAAACTAAAACCGAAAAAAACTGAAAAAAATCATGAAATCTATATGGATATACTAATAAAACTATTAAAACAAACTGCAAATTTGTTTTGCAAAACTGATGCAAAATATTAATAAGAACGATAATCTCAATAAAACTAAAAAACTGGGAACAGCAAGTCAAACACAAGTAAATATTTGTAATAAACAAGTAATAATTTATTTTTCTGGAGAAAACTTCGGCATGTAACTTTCTCCTTTCACAGTTTGTCATAAACCCACGAATAACGGCTGTAAAATATTCACACAGAAGGAGAAAAACTCACAGAGACTTAAAAGATCATTTAGTTCTGAGTGTCGATGGACAGATGAATCACAGCAATAAAACATGTGAAATCAGCACAAGACGGTCTACTTTTACAGGAATAATCAGAACTGATGATCCACATTTTCACATCAGAAAACACAAGTATTGTCTTTGATTTCTACGAGCTGACATTAGATAACACTCCCTGACTCGTCTGATAACCTCACTCAGATCAGCGGCTGATGTTTTCACATTAGGTCTGTGTTAAAACGCTTCTGCATCATCAGTAAACAATAACTGCTTATTTTGACAGAGGCGAGACCTGTTTGATCTGTAATCTAGACACAGAGAACTGAAGATGCCGTCGGTGTTTGTTCTCCGAGAGCCGCTTCACAGACGAACATCAGCACTTTTTTTGCATCTTATCGAGCTTGAAAGAATGAGAGCATGACCATCTACTGCAGCGCAGCCAAAGAATGACAGGAAAAACAGATGCTGCACAAATATTTTTATTTTTTCATGAAGAATTATTCAAAACCATCAAGGCTTGAACTGGCAGACAGCTGAAGGAAACCTTTAATACTGGTTTCTAAACATGATTTTAAGGGTTAGTTCACCCAAAAATGAAATCTCTGTCATTAATAACTCACTCTCATGTCGTCCCAAACCTATAAGACCTTCATTCATCATCAAAACACAAACGTCATTTTAACTTTAAGAACAAGTTTTACACACAAATGCTGGAAACATGAAGAGTGTAAAAGATGAAAAGATGATCCAGATCTACAGGTGTAACAATTACTGACTATTGACCGGTAAGATCCTGAGAGAGTCAAAACAACAACAACAACTGAAGAAAGGAAAGAGTGTGTCAGTGAAGGTGGTTGTGAATGTGTGTAGATGTGTGTTAGTTACAGGATCAGAGAATGACACTGTTCCTCTGTCATAGTCCAGATACACTCTCACACGATCAAGATCCTGTTCAACAAGAAAACCAGTGCTGGGTTGGATTGATAAGATCAAGAGAGATGAATTATGGCACACACTCCAGACATCAGAGTCACAGAAATCACATCCCTTTCTCTGGTTTGATGCTGTAGTTACTCCAAGTCTCCAGTATTTACTCTCTGTAACCTCCACATCCCAGCAGTGTGTTCCTGAGTTAAAACCCTCTGAACCCAGAACACATTCATACCAGTCGAATCTCTCTGGATTATCAGGAAGAGGTTGTTTGTTCCAGCTGTTTCTCACACTGGTCAGATCATCAGACAGGACGAGACGTGGATTTGCAGTGTTTGGATCCAGAATCACAGGATCTGATGAGACACAATCAACAGCTGCTTTTATTCTGATCTTCATATAATGATCAAGAGTGAACCGAACACAGATTATTATGAATTATGACACTGTTGATCAAACACATCAGACATTTTCCTCTGATCACTGTCAGTGTTTTTAGTCACACACTCATTTTTATTATCAGTGTTTAATGGCATCAGATACAAACATTAAATGTGATTCAAACATTTGTGTCTCATCAAGAGAAACTGATATTTTGGAAAAGTTAAAATCACAATCAATCAATTAATCAATCAATCAATCAATCAATCAATCAGAGCTGTTGAGATGAAAAACTGTATCTGTAAAACTTCTGTTCATCATCTGGAGCCTCATTTATAAAACTTTGCGTATAAACGTTACTAAAAGTGAACTTACGACATAAATCTGAAAATGTTCGCAAAAAAAAAGAGATTTATAAAACCTTGTGTACGCCTGAACCTGCGCAAAAATCCCTGTATAAATCCCAGTCAGATTGTCCGTACGTCCATCTCCACCTCGTCTCCTCCCGAAATCACCATATATGGAGCTTACAACGCCTAGTTTTACTATTCATAAGCTCATCTGCATATCATTTCCATGCATATTCTCATCCACGTGACACGTTGTTAACACCGTCAAAAGTACAAGACATTGGGAAATATTACATACGGACTATAAATGCAATTTGTGCCACACATTACTAAAAATCATCTAATATCCTTGTTGTTCTAGAACAGTAATTCTTAAAGTGTGGTCCGCCATCGCCCCCTAGTGGTAAAAAATATGACCTCTTAACCCGCACCGGATGGGGGGAGGGGGGGTGACGTCAGTGTGTTTTAATGACGAAAAAATGGATCATATCATTGCATTTGTGTTGGAATAATTAGTTTTTGACTTGAAACAGTCGCATATTAAACTTAAATTTAGTTTATCCTTCCTATGTTGTTGTTTTTGGGGGGCGTGTTTGAGTGGGATTCTGTTAGGAGATCGTCAGAAAAAATTTGTAAGATAAAGCAAGTGGTCCTTGGGCTGAAAACGTTTGAGAAACACTGTTCTAGAATAAATATATCAAAATATCCTTAAAGCAAAATTATAAAATACTTCTCAGATAAAGTTTTCAGAATAGAGTTCATTAATTTCCACTGTCCAAATGGTATTTTAATTGTTATAAAAATTGCAGTTTTGCTGATAAGGTGATAATATCTTTAGGATGTTTAGTCTATTTCAGTGGAAACAGATCAGACTCATTTATTGCAGAGTAAATACAATTGTCTGACTCTGAGCTTCACTGACAAAGTATTTTAAAAAGGAAATCTTACCGTTTTCTTCAAATCCAGTGGTATCTTTCATAATTGTTTGAAGATGCCTGTACAGACATCAACACCTCCTGCAGCTGCGGTTACAGTAAGATATCATCATTGAACCTGTTCAAAGCGGACAATAGACCGTTCGACCATCGAATCCAGCAGTGTCTGTCATTATATCGCAGTAAGTGTGCATGACATCTGCAGTTTAGTTTAAAGAGGAATTATTGTGCTCCTATCACTCCTCACTGTCATTAAAACAGCGTGTCACAGGAAAAGGGATCAAAAGCAGCACATCCACCATCTAAATCCATATCATTTTTGTTCATCTTCTGCGTAATGACTTTATGTAACTTTAGGGATTATCGCCATTAATAAAAGAGGAATATTGATGTAAATTTGTTTATCAAAATGAAAACAGAGTTTAAAATCCTTCTGTTTACTTCATTACTTTTCTTACTCTGTACTGAAAAAACAAACTTTGAGGTATAGAAAAATATACTAGATTTACTGTCATATTTTTTACATTGTAATATTACAACTGACCCTTCGCAAACAGTTTGATTGACAGGCGATCTGACCAATCATAACGCCGAATCCGCCATTTTATTTGACGAAACCGTCAGGGAGTAGACTATAGTAGATTAACGTTGTTTAACTTGAAATATTGTGTGTTCTCACGTCTTTCCGCGCTTGAAACAACATTCCTTCTGATGTTCATTCATGTTTATTTGATGCTATAAATGAACTAGTATGAAGAGATGATCGGTTCACGAGCCACTTGAAGGATCTGTCACAACATAAGGAAATACTGTACGGTATTTAGACATGAAAGTCAAGTTTTAAATAGAAAAAATATTGAAACTCTGTGTTCATTTTTGATCGCGATGCTGCTGGTCTAATTGGATTGTTGTTGACAGTCATTGTTTAATGTTGGAACAAAATAAATGTTGATTGAATCTACACTGTGTGTTTTATTAAAATACAGACAAAATTATTATATTTTTAGTAATATTTAATTACATATGTTTAATAAATTAATTGAAATATTAAATAAAACCTACCTTATAACAGTAAATAAAATTTACTTAATATTTTAAGGACAGCTGTGTGTTAGTATTTTAAAAAAAATATATATAGACTTTATCTAAATGCTCAGAATCAATATAAATCCAACCTTAAATAGAATTTAGTAATATTTATGTAATGAATCCGGTCGGTCATCCTTCATCCACTCACCACCAGATGTCGCCCTCCCATTTCACAGACTCTCTCAACCACACTACACTTCCCATAAGCCCCTTATGTTAATTACTGCCCAGCTGTAGCCAATCTAGCTCCCTATTTAAGTCTGTTCTGTTTCCCTGGTTATTTGCGAAGTCTTGTCAATACCTGTATTACAACTCTAAGCATTTATTCCTTGTTTTGTCTGCCTGTTCTCCGTTCTGTTGTTGATCTGCCTGCCTGGACTATTTATTACGAGTTTGCCTTTTCCCTGTTATCTCTGTTTGCTGTTGAGTTGACCATTGCCTGTACGACTACGTTTTGGAATTAAAGCTGCACTTGGATCTCATTCGCTGACTCGCTCATCATTACAATTTACTTAATATTTTAACAAATGTTGTCAATTAATACATAGATTTTACTTGATTCTGAAAGTGTGTTTTACTTCAAATTAAAGCAGTAAATTTTGCTTAAAAAGTGTTAGTGCAAATTGTTACAAGGATTTTATTAAGTAAATTTTATATGTTAGTTTTTTCAGCATGAAGGTGGGCAAATTTTCCCGTCAAGTTTGTTTTTATAAATCCCATCGTTTGTGTAAGAAATGTACGTCTCTTTCAGGGCATGTTTTGTGCGTACGCAACGGTTATAAATGAGGCCCCAGATCTTCTCCAGACTCACTGTTTTGGACGATGTCCTGCATCTTCTTCCAGACTCTGAACGGCAGGTTGCCCAAGTAACGTGGCACATGAATCAAAGCTCCAGAAGCCATCTGTGGATCCGGCTGTGAGATCTGGACTCTGGAAGAACATTCAGGAGTCAGAACTGCAGTGGCTTTGGATCAGAACCAGAGAGACCAGAGACACCAGCAGATCACTCACCTTTCCATTGAGACTGGAAACTTCTGCAGAACAAACACACCATTTATCATCAAGAACTCAATCAATCATCAATCAATCAATCAATGATCTGAAATCAGACCTTCAGAAAGCAGACGTCATTGTCTTTCATCATCTTCTCCATGTCTTTGATTGTGTGTGAAAGAGCTGAGATGTGTCTGTTCATCTCCTCCAGCTTCTCCTTCATCATCTGCTTCTTCTGCTCCTCTTCCTCCCTCAGTGCAGTGATTGTAGCTTCTTCTTCATCTCTGAGAAACTGATGAAGCTTCTCAAACTGCTGTTTAATCTGACGCTCTGTGTGCTCAGCTTGAGACTGAAATCAAACCACATTCACTTCAATCATCTCAAAGAACAACTGATTCTGGAGCAGCATGAAGAGTGAGTGAGTAAATGTGGGTTAGTTAACTACAACTTTAACTTTCTGAAGTACTAGTACTGTAGTACCCTTACCAAAAAGAAGTATACTTCAAGTTAATTTCATGAAGTATACTTTTTTATTATTATTATTATTATTTTTTTAATATATATATATATATATATATATATATATATATATTATTATTATTATTTTTTAATATATATATATATATATATATATATATATATATATATATATATATATATATATATCACTGATTTAAATATAACCGAGGTTGAGCCAAAATGCTGTACATCAGACAAGGACAAGCATCAACAAACATAAAACCACACATCAACATAAAAAGCACCAAATCTAACCATTGTACACTACGAATATTAAGTGCACTTTCACGTTTTTAAACATTGACAGAGATTTAGCGGACCTGATAGGTAGTGGACGCTCATTCCACAATCTCGGCCCCATCACTGCAAAAGCTCGGCTGCCTTTATCTGGGCACTACAAGTCGTTTTTTGTACTTAAGTATAAAAAGTTCTTAAGTATTCTTTAAATGAACATAACATCACATTTATAGTTTTCTATTTATATATAATTTTTGAACTTTCAGTATATGACTATGTTCCAATTTAGGTGTTCATTTTTTACACTTGAAATATACCAATAAATGTAAGCTACTTTCACATTTAAAACAAAAAAAAATATTATATATATATATATATATATATATATATATATATATATATATGCATAGTTTTTATCAACACTTGAATGCGAGTAAGTTTAATAAAGAACAATTTAAACAAAAAGTTGATCAAATTAAATTGTCAAACACTACGCCTGGATCAGATTGATGATCAAAACAACGATGGAGAAGATCGAGTCCATCAACACCTCTAAAGCTTCCAAGTGGAGCTTAACCTGTTTAATGGGTGGAGAGATAGGGTTATGGGTGTGGTTGGGGGATACAGCTCCACCCATCATTCCCACAGTAGGTCCAGAGAGGGGGAGCTGGAGCTCCAGAGAGGGGGAGCTGGAGGTTATGGCTCTGCAGTGAGTAACCTCTCAAAGCTCGTTCATTTCATTCAGTAACGTTAGGAAGTTGTGATTTACATGTTGTTTAATGTCTGATTATCGCGTCATTTCACATTCAGAGATTCTACTAGAAGATGTGTAATAGCACCCCCACCATATAACAGTAAAAACATGGATATCTGGAACATTCAGTCAATGGTGGGGAAAGAGTAAAGTAGATTTGAAGTCAATTCCTGTGTACACGACCAGCAGACTAGACACAAAAATTCAGATACTCAGAATTAGGAACAATTCTGCTTTCCTTATAAATAAATATTTTTCAAACAATATAAGTTCATAAGACTGTATGTACAACTACTCAGTGAAAAGAGTAAACAACTACAAGCCAAGTATACTTTGAAGATTTAATTATACTTTTTAGTATATCTCGATCAAAACATTGAGTATAAGTATAGGCCAAATATACTTAGACTTTTCTGTCAGTAAAAGTCAAGCATACTTTAGTGCAATTTTAAGTATATTTCTGAGAAGTATATAATAAGTACACTGAAATTATGTTCTTATTTTTAGTTTAAAAGAAGTATACTAATACAACACTTGAATAAACTTCTTTTTTTGTAAGTGTAGTAGATGTTCTGTGTCTGTAGAGTGAAAATGCACATTATCAATCAAATCCTCAGATAGAAGAATAATGTCAGCAGTTCAGTGTCTGTTGCACTAACAGGTTGTTGAGCTCATGAATATTAATCAAATCATCTGCATTCGCCCAAAATAACTAGCTGAAATGAAAATGTGGAAGTTAGGTGAGTGTTAGCCAATGAGATTAGAGCAGGTGCATTAGTCCCGCCCACTGTTGAATAACCAACTGACAGAGGCTTGTGTGTGTGTGTGTGTGTGTGTGTGTGTGTGTGTGTGTGTGTGTTTAAGTCAATAAAGGAACATGTAATTTTGTCAGATAAATCAGTTCAGCTGTTCTAATCAAACTTGTAAATTTGTCACAATAATCAATCCTCACCTTGATGTGTTGAACTGTTTCCTCAAACTCTCCTTTAATGTTTTCATTGTGTTTCAGTTTCTCTTGTAAGGACTTCAGTGCTGTATTGAGCTCCTCCTGCAATTTAAAGAGAAAATCTATGAGATACTAGAGACTGTAATATGATCTTGTATGTAAAACATAAGCTTAAACAAGTGTTGATCCTCATCTGTAAATCAGTCTTACCTTATATGAAGGAACAACTTCACTGATGGGTCTGAATGTGTGATTGACGTGTTTCTGTGAGTTAACACACACTAAACACACAGGCTGTTTGTCCTCCAGACAGAAGAGTTTGAGTTTCTCACTGTGTAAACTGCAGATCTCCTCAGATCCTGATGAACGACTCTCATTTCTCTCCTCGAGGAACGACTCGCACAAGTTTTTTAATGCAAGATTAACTGGAGGTTCATCTCTTGACAATCTCTTGCAGACAGGACACTCCTGAATTCCCTTGATTCTCCAGAACTGTTGAAGACACTCTTTACAGAAACTGTGACTACATGACAGAAGAACAGGAGTCTTGAAGATATCCTGACACACAGGACAAATATAATCATATTCAGCTGATGAAGCCATTTTCACAGTTTGAGCTCCAGCAATATAAACTTTACTCTCACTTTCCGAATCAAGGTTTAAAAATCAAGGTTTCAAAAAATGAATAACCAGGAGAATCACAAAGATCTGCTTTCTGACAAATGTTTAAAATTCTTTTTGAAAGTGTTTCTCGTTGTTCTTCAATGATCGCTGATTCCTTTTTGCTTTTTTCGTGAGAGATGCGAGTCAGTGTGACAGGAAGGAAGTCAATCACTTCCTGAAAAGTGTTTTCAGAGTTTCTGATCATCTTTGGGGTGTTTAAACAGGTCAGAACATCAGGATTTTCTTTAGGTTAAAGAAACATGACTGCGTCCAAAATCACATATTCTTGTACTGTTTTTAAAAAAGTAATTTAGCCATGGTTTTGTTATAGTAAAAGTGTAGTAACCAAGGTTTTTTTATTTTTTTATTTATTTATTTATTTTTATTGGAGGTTTAATTACCATTTGTTTAACCATTTGTATAATTTTAAAGTGGTTATCGCAGTTTTTTTTAAGTAAAAACATTGTTTAATTTTCATAAGGGTTAGCCTAACACACTTTTTCCACAAAGGATTCAAGGAGTGTCTACGACTGTATGGTTGACTCGATAAATTAGCAGATCGTCATATTTAAACATTTCATTTTTTATCGCCCTCTGATTCTTTCAAATGAATCTTCATCTGAGGTTTCAGTGGAAGTGAATTACTGAATGCTGCTCAGAATATTCAGACTTCCTCTCTCTCTTCTTCATTTGATCTCATACAGCTCGTCAACACAAGTACCCACAAACCTGGCAAGCAACTTGACCTAATTTGCATGTGCAACTGTATCACTGACAACATTCTGGTAAAACCTCTGCACATTTCCAATCATTTCTTCATTACTTTTAATCTACAATTCCCTACTTGTGCACCACCAACCACTTTACCAGTTACCATCAGACGAAACCTACACCTTCTTTCTCCTTCTCATCTGTCCTCTGTTGTGTCATCCTCTCTTCCCTCACCAACACAACTCTCATCTCTGGATGTGAATACTGCAACACACACTTTATGTTGCATCTTAACTTCTTCTCTATAAAGTATCTGTTGTCTCTCATCCAGGCCAGCATGTGCTACTCCCTCTAACCCCTTTTTATCTGATGTTCTTTGTGAACACCGGACCAAACTCAGGGCTGCAGACCCATCTGACCAAGGTAGGTATCAGTCTCTGCTCTCATCCTTTCCTGGTGAAGTTCATTCCGCTAAATCTTCATATTTCCACAAGAAGATCAACAGCGCTTCAAACACACGCACACTTTTCAAAACATTCAACTCTCTCCTCTGTCCCCCTCCACCACCACCATCTCCTTAACTCCAGATAATTTTCCTAATTTCTTCATGGACGAAACAACCATCAGCAGTCAGTTCTCAGCTCCACACACAGGAACTCAGACATCCACATCCATATATCTTCTCACTGAAGCAGACGTATTCAAACGTCTCCTCTCTAGTCATCCCACCATCTGCCCTCTAGATCCCATCCCCTCACACCCCTACAAACCATCTCTCCTACACTTTTACCAGCACTTACACACATTATTAACACATCTCTCCACACAGGCACTTTCCCTACAGCGTTCAAGCAGGCTCAACCCCACTGCTTAAAACACCCACATTAAACACGTCACTTGTAGACAATTACAGATCTGTCTCTCTGCTACCATTCAAGCAAGTGTCATCTTACTTCTCACAGAACAACAAGCTGGACATCAATCAATCTGGTTTCAAGAGCGGCCATTCAAACGAGACTGCACTACTGTCAGTCACTGAATCCCTGTGGATTACAAAGGCTAATTCTGCTGGATCTTTCTGCTGCCTTTGACACTGAATCATCAAATTCTTCTGTCCATCCTCTCATCACTAGAATCACAGGTACTCCACTTCTCTGGTTTGAATCCTATCTCACAGGTAGGGCTTTCAGAGTTGCCTGGAGAGGGGAAGTATCTAAAGCTCATCAGCTGGTCATAGAGGTTCCTCAGGGTTCAGTTCTTGGACCGCTCATCTTATTAGGGATGGCTCGATACCACAATTTTGGCTTTGGTATGGTAAAACAATCTAATACCGAAATAAAGATATTACATCAATACCATACAGGGTCTAAATTTTGTCATGGGTATTGTGCATTATTTTACTCATTCTTGCAGGTTTCGCATTTACAAAGTGGGAAATTACTGCAAATGTTTATTAGTAAATTAATCAACACAGATTATCACATCAAATCAGAAATTTAAAAACTTTCTTTTGAAGTAATTTCAGCAATACTTTCTCTCTCCTCTCTATCTCTCAAAATGAGCAAATTGCTTCTGACTTCAGAAGACATTGCACCTGAACTTTTTCGTGCACGTTTCGGACAACTGATGGAAATCACTTGCCCACGTCTTTTTAAACCTTGCCAATTTGAACATTGAAGCAGTTTTATCATTCAGTAGTAACGTAGGCCTACTTGGGAGCTCTTTGAGAGATGGTTTCTTTTAATTCATGGGGTTTCTTTGTGCTTATACCAACAAACAACACACACACACACACACACACACAAGCCTCCTGTATAGGGCTCGTGCAGTCCAAATTTAAATTTAAGTTTAAGTTGTTTTACCTAAAACGGTTAAATACACACAAAATTGACAAAATGTCCATCTTAGTGAGTATTCACATTAACACAGTCGGTTATGTCTAACAGAATTTACGTTTTTAGGTTTACTCATGTAATATTGCTCATACAGTGTCACTTACGTTTGGATGTCAAAGCCTTCTTAAAATAAAACTGACAAATTTTTTATGGAGATTTGAGAAAATAAAAAAAGAAGAAAATAACATGGTATAGGTGAAAAATACTGTTTACTTTTTCTCTATCAGCAGTTTCTTTCAGAAATGTTGAAATCTTTGGAGCTTCCCTCCTGTTGTCGAGGGGTTGTTTTGTTCCAGCTGAAATCACAGAACAATTTTTATCAATATTTGTTTACCAAGAGAAATCAAAATGCTTTTGAAGACACTAAACCATTTCTATTAAGTAAATATTCAACATAAGTGTGTCAATTACAAGTTAGAGAAGAGTCAAGAATATGGAATCAGATTTGTGCCAATATAAACGAACGTAACTTTGTAAGAAACTAACGAAAAAATGAATTGAAACTGAAAAAAAATAAATTGCAACCAAAATGTTTGACTTCGTTTTTAATTCACTGCATGTTTTGCTAATTGTTTTCTCTATTTTCGTTCGCTGATTTGTACTTACAAATGCGTTTCCAGAGTTTTCATTTACGCTTCTGAAGTTTTCGTTTGTCATTTTGGCACAAGGCTCTCGCGGGGGCGGGACTAGCAGTGCTGTGTTCTTATTGGCTACTGAGTTTCTGATTGGCAGCTTCCGTGACCTGGAAGCGAAGTCATGTCAGCGTTGTGTTGACATCTTGACATGTGCGGATCGTGTGAATGTGATCGTCTTAGTTTTAGTGACATAAAGCTGGGAGTTTATATATTCGTATATTATTTTATCTGCTGCTACACTATGTTGAGATGACTTCTTATGAGTAGCACAGACGAATGATATAATCATCATTAACATCAATCATCGTCGTTATCAGGATACTGGAAACTCGCGGTAAGTTACTATTTTTTAAGTTTTAAATAAATCAATAAGTACTTGCTTTTGCTTTTTCATGAGGAGAGGTATTTTAGAGCACATTTAGAGCCCACAATATTATACAGCAGTTGTCTTGATTTAGCCCAATCATTACAGGACCTGCTTTTATTACAGTCTTCAATTAGATCATATTTAAGGGTAAAAGTTGTGCTTAATAATAATAAATATTTGTTCAAATACAAAACCTATTACTTGCAAGTAATTATGAATGAAACTTATATATGTTTATTTAAAACAAATTTGTGTGTGTGTGTGTATATATATATTATACATATACAAATTTGTTTTAAATATTATATGTTAAGTCTGCAATGTGTTGTGTGGGAGTTTGTGTTGTTAGATTATAATACATCTCCTTTCTCATTTTCCAGGGAGTGGAGCAACTTTTCCACAAACAAAATTCTGATGCTGATCCAGAGGATGGAGTGGCAGTGCCAGAGATCCACTGTCCCAAACAAGAATCTTATTTTGTTCAGATACGTCACCTATGGATGACTGGGATCTTGATCTTCAGACACCTGATATTGTGCAAATATTTACATTTCTTTGGCGTTGTAGATTAAAACAAACACAGTGCACAAATACACAAGAGGTTGCACTTTATTCGTATTAGTCTCTGCTGATCTTGTATTTGCATTCCAACAGTATATGAATGTTAAGGGGATAGTTCACCCTAAAATAACAATTCTCTTATATTGTACTCGCCCCTCGTGCCAATTCAGATGCATATTACTTTCTTTCTATAGATAAACACAAATTAAGTCCTAAAGACACTTAAAAAATAAATACACAGCGACCATTACTAATAATTTAAACTGTTTTAACTATTAACAATTGCTCCAGACCGACTGCCGGGTCACAGTCCTCTTGTATTATATGGACTCACAGATATTATTTTCTGAAAAATCTTTGTGTTAATGTGAAGAAAGAAAGTCATATACATCTGAGAAAGCATGAAGGTGAGTAAATTATGAGAGAAGTTAAATGTTTTTGGGTGGACTATCCCTGTAAAGATTAATATTTTACTCCATTAACACATAATGTTCCCACCCAGTCACTGTTTTGTCACTTTGTACTGTAACAGGAACTGATCATAGAATCATTGTTTCATTTAAAAAATAAATTAATTTTTCACATGTATTCTATAAATGTACTTGTGCATTTTTAAGGTAATGAATATCATGAGAATACTGTGCATTACATGAATATGCAGTTTGTGTTTTGTGGATTCTGGTCTTTCCCTTCACAACATGATTGCATTCAACACTTTCACTTTATACTTGTGTAAATGCTGTAGTGACAATAAAGAACGTAAATTTATTTAAATTGATCTATATTCTAATTTACATTTATTCAACTTTTTTTTATGAAAATCACAATTGAAATTGTTGATGATTATTAAAAAAGGATTTCCAATTTTAAAAGAGCGTTCTTTGAATGGAATATTTACTGAAATGACTTTGAAGATTATACCGTCTGACAGCAAGCCACGATTGTAATTTTTATATTGTTTGAATTCTTCAGATTTAAGTGATAATTAATTGTGAAGGTGTAAATGTGTATTTCTAACAATGATCAGTGTGAAGGCCAGGGTTTCCAACCTTTCCTGGTTGGAGTGAGACTTTCTCGACAGCTGAATATCACTTACATTTACATCACACTATATTCTCTTTAAATTGTTACAGCACAACCTAATCAGACCCAACAATAACGAATCATCAAGAATAAACAAATATTCTCCGAAAACATTGTACATTATGCAATATTAACAGCACATTTATGAATTATTTTAGAAATTAATCACAAATAATTATTACTTTATTGGCTTCTGGCTATATCAGTTCATACAAACAATATTATATTTCTATATATAATATTACATAATTATAAAATTATAGTATCATGTTAATGTAATACAATATTCATAATATGATATGAATATTATTTATATATTACATTATAAATTATTATTACTTAACAGACTTCTGGTTATATCAGTTCATACAAATACAATTTATTATATTTCTATATAATTTAATATAATTATATATAATATAATAATTATAATTAAAATTATAGTATTTTGTTCATGTAATATTATATGAATATTATGATATGAATATTATTTCTATACTATATCACAAATGAAATTAATTGTAATTAACCATAAGTAATATTGTATATTATATTATGAATCAAACTTATAATTAATCATAAATTATTATTACTTAATTGGCTTCTAGCTATGTCGATAAAAATATCCATATTCATACAAATACAATAATATATTCTATATTGTACTAAAAATAAATAATTATAACTACATTATAGCATTATGACTACTTAATATATTATAATATGATATAAAAATATTTCTATATTGTTATAAACAAACTTAATCATAATTTATCAATTATTAAATAACAAATACAATATGATTTATAACATAAATATGACAAATAGGATGAATATAATACAGTAAGATATAATATTTAAAATATTTTAATATTACAATATTTCGTATTAAATGAATACTATTTCTATATTATGTTATAAACAAAATCAATCATAATTTATCATAAATAATTATTTAATTAGCAATAAAATAATTATATAACTTTACATAAATATAATACGATAAAGATGTAATCATATTTATTTATTAAAATATTTCATTAAATAAATTATTTCTATATTATTTGTTATAAACAAAATTAATTGTAATTTATAACAAATTATTAAATGACAAATACAATATGATAAATAACATCACATAAATACAATACAATGAGACATAATAATACTGAAAAAAATTTATTACAACATTTCATATTAAATGAATACTATTTCTATATTATTTGTTATAAACAAAATTAATCACAATTTATCACAAATTATTACTTAATTAGCAAATACAACTTGATATAATACAATATAATCACATAAATATAATACAATAATAATAATATATAAAATATTTGATATTAAAACAGGAATTTCTTCTTAACCCTTTACACCTTAAGGGTATTTTCAGAATTCTTTTTCTGAGTGACACACAAAAAAGTAAAGACTCGTAACTCCAAAACTATAGCAAGGAGAGTCAAAAGGTGGGTATCGTTTGAAAGGAAACTTTTTAAATTTTCAAATAAAATTTTTTTTTTTAATTTGGACATTCGTATGCTGAGAAACAGCAAATAAACAGCCAAAAAAAAAAATTGGAAAAAATGAAAAAAAATCATATATTTATATTTAAAAAGGAATTAAAAATGAAGAAAATATGGTTGGGAGTTCATTCTTTTTTTGTTATGTTCCTCTATATGTGAGCTGTATCTGGCTCAAATTTTGAGGTGATCGGATGAAGTTTTCAAAAGTTACAGCATTTGGAACAAATTTTTAATTTTTAATTTTTTTTATCTTATTTTTGACATGCACTGAAATAATGACTCATAACTCCAAATCTCTTACAAGGAGAGTCAAAAGGTTGGTATAATTTGAAACATAAGTTTTTACTCTTTTAAATAAAAAAAAAAAATTAAATTCAGACAATGTCTTGCTGAGAAACCGCTGAAAAAAAAAAAAAAAAAATTAAAGTTTTCTCATTTCATATTTCAAATATTTCATATTTGATATGCAATAACTCAGAAATGAAATGAGGTAGGAGGAAAATTCTTTTTTGGGGATGTTCCTCTATATGAGACCTGTATCTGGATATCTAATTTGTGGTGATCCCATGAAGTATTCAAAAGTTGGAGCATTTGGAATCAAGGTGGCCTTTTTTGTTTAGCCCTCGTCGCCCCCTAGTGGCTATTTTTAAAGTCGCACTTGCACGTGGAGTAGCTCGTGATCCACACGTGGGAATCCGTTGATCTTGGAGTCATTTCAATCGGGAGCATCCACTGTAAGTAATGATGTGCCATTTTCCACAATCTATGGCTGTTTCATGAAGTTTTATGCTGAAATGCCACTTGATTAGTTTTAGCTGCAGCTGTGCGCCTGTGGAGGTTTATGTGTCGTAATTGCGTGATCGATATCTCGTGATCGCTTCATTGGATTATGACGATGTTGGGCTCATTTTAATCATGAGAATCAGCTGTAAATAATGATGCCCAATTTCCCACAATCGGTGCATGTTTCATGACGTTAGCAGCCAAAACGTGACATAAATGCTGCATCAGTTTATTTTTTACATTTGGGTCTTGTGGGGTTTCACGTACAAAAAAATCACTCAAGTTTAGTCAAAGCCCAAAACAATTATGCTCGTTGTATTCTGCTCCATGAGACCTTTCAAATGACATATAACACATGATTATCTGAGCTATATGATGCTTTTGACACATTCGCGTACATAATAATAATAAAAAAATCATAAATTATGAAAATATTTTTTTTTTACTTTTCAGTAAATAACTCTGCAGTACTTTGGATTTATTCAAATCTCATTCCTCCTTGTGGTTGCTTAGTAATATGATTATTAATTTTTTCGCTGGGGGGGGTTTGCCCGCCGGCGGGACAGTTCGGGTTTAAAGGAAAATAAAATATTTAAAAACAAAATTCTACTTATTTTATTTTGACTAGTTATTCATTGTCCTTTAGTTTAATTTGATGTACTAAAATAAACTAAAACCGAAAAAAACAATCATGAAATCTATATGGATATACTAATAAAACTATTAAACAAACTGCAAATTTAAAAACTGATGCAAAATATTAATAAGAACGATAATCTCAATAAAACTAAAAAACTGGGAACAGCAAGTCAAACACAAGTAAATATTTGTAATAAACAAGTAATAATTTATTTTTCTGGAGAAAACTTCGGCATGTAACTTTCTCCCTTCACTGTTTGTCATAAACCCACGAATAACGTCTGTAAAATATTCACACAGAAGGAGAAAAACTCACAGAGACTTAAAAGATCCTTTAGATCTGAGTGTCGAACCGACAGATGAATCACAGCAATAAAACATGTGAAATCAGCACAAGACGGTCTACTTTTACAGGAATAATCAGAACTGATGATCCACATTTTCACATCAGAAAACACAAGTATTGTCTTTAATTTCTACGAGCTGACATTAGATAACACTCCCTGACTCGTCTGATAACCTCACTCAGATCAGCGGCTGATGTTTTCACATTAGGTCTGTGTTCAAACGTTTCTGCATCATCAGTGAACAATAACTGCTTATTTTGACAGAGGCGAGACCTGTTTGATCTGTAATCTAGACACAGAGAACTGAAGATGCCGTCGGTGTTTGTTCTCCGAGAGCCGCTTCACAGACGAACATCAGCACTTTTATTGCATCTTATCGAGCTTGAAAGAATGAGAGCATGACCATCTACTGCAGCGCAGCCAAAGAATGACAGGAAAAACAGATGCTGCACAAATATTTTTATTTTTTCATGAAGAATTATTAAAAACCATCAAGGCTTGAACTGGCAGACAGCTGAAGAAAACCTTTAATACTGGTTTCTAAACATGATTTTAAGGGTTAGTTCACCCAAAAATGAAATCTCTGTCATTAATAACTCACTCTCATGTCGTCCCAAACCTATAAGAGCTTCATTCATCATCAGAACACAAACGTCATTTTAACTTTAAGAAGTTTTACACACAAATACTGGAAACATGAAGAGTGTAAAAGATGAAAAGATGATCCAGATCTACAGGTGTAACAATTACTGACTATTGACCGGTAAGATCCTGAGAGAGGAAGAACAACAGAAGAAAGGAAAGAGTGTGTCAGTGAAGGTGGTTGTGAATGTGTGTAGATGTGTGTTAGTTACAGGATCAGAGAATGACACTGTTCCTCTGTCATAGTCCAGATTCACTCTCACACGATCAAGATCCTGTTCAACAAGAAAACCAGTGCTGGGTTGGATTGATAAGATCAAGAGAGATGAATTATGCCACACACTCCAGACATCAGAGTCACAGAAATCACATCCCTTTCTCTGGTTTGATGCTGTAGTTACTCCAAGTCTCCAGTATTCACTCTCTGTAACCTCCACATCCCAGCAGTGTGTTCCTGAGTTAAAACCCTCTGAACCCAGAACACATTCATACCAGTCGAATCTCTCTGGATTATCAGGAACAGGTTGATAGTTCCCGCTGTTTCTCACACTGGTCAGATCATCAGACAGGACGAGACGTGGATCTGCAGTGTTTGGATCCAGAATCACAGGATCTGATGAGACACAATCAACAGCTGCTTTTATTCTGATCTTCATATAATGATCAAGAGTGAACCGAACACAGATTATTATGAATTATGACACTGTTGATCAAACACATCAGACATTTTCCTCTGATCACTGTCAGTGTTTTTAGTCACACACTCATTTTTATTATCAGTGTTTAATGGCATCAGATACAAACATTAAATGTGATTCAAACATTTGTGTCTCATCAAGAGAAACTGATATTTTGGAAAAGTTAAAATCACAATCAATCAATTAATCAATCAATCAATCAATCAATCAATCAATCAGAGCTGTTGAGATGAAAAACTGTATCTGTAAAACTTCTGTTCATCATCTGGAGCCTCATTTATAAAACTTTGCGTATAAACGTTACTAAAAGTGAACGTACGACATAAATCTGAAAATGTTCGCAAAAAAAAGAGATTTATAAAACCATGTGTACGCCTGAACCTGCGCAAAAATCCCTGTATAAATCCCAGTCAGATTGTCCGTACGTCCATCTCCACCTCGTCTCCTCCCGAAATCACCATATATGGAGCTTACAACGCCTAGTTTTACTAATCATAACCTCATCTGCATATCATTTCCATGCATATTCTCATCCACGTGACACTATTGTTAACACCGTCAAAAGTACAAGACATTGGGAAATATTACATACGGACTATAAATGCAATTTGTGCCACATATTACTAAAAATCATCTAATATCCTTGTTGTTCTATAACAGTAATTCTTAAAGTGTGGTCCGCCATCGCCCCCTAGTGGTAAAAAATATGACCTCTTAACCCGCACCGGATGGGGGGGGGGGAGATGACGTCAGTGTGTTTTAATGACGAAAAAATGGATCATATCATTGCATTTGTGTTTGAATAATTAGTTTTTGACTTGAAACAGTCGCATATTAAACTTAAATTTAGTTTATCCTTCCTATGTTGTTGTTTTTGGGGGGCGTGTTTGAGTGGGATTCTGTTAGGAGGTCGTCAGAAAAAAATGGGAAGATAAAGCAAGTGGTCCTTAGGCTGAAAAAGTTTGAGAAACACTGTTCTAGAATAAATATATCAAAATATCCTAAAAGCAAAATTATAAAATACTTCTCAGATAAAGTTTTCAGAATAGAGTTCATTAATTTCCACTGTCCAAATGGTATTTTAATTGTTATAAAAATTGCAGTTTTGCTGGTAAGGTGATAATATCTTTAGGATGTTTAGTCTATTTCAGTGGAAACAGATCAGACTCATTTATTGCAGAGTAAATACAATTGTCTGACTCTGAGCTTCACTGACAAAGTATTTTAAAAAGGAAATCTTACCGTTTTCTTCAAATACAGTGGTATCTTTCATAATTGTTTGAAGATGCCTGTACAGACATCAACACCTCCTGCAGCTGCGGTTACAGTAAGATATCATCATTGAACCTGTTCAAAGCGGACAATAGACCGTTCGACCATCGAATCCAGCAGTGTCTGTCATTATATCGCAGTAAGTGTGCATGACATCTGCAGTTTAGTTTAAAGAGGAATTATTGTGCTCCTGTCACTCCTCACTGTCATTAAAACAGCGTGTCACAGGAAAAGGGATCAAAAGCAGCACATCCACGATCTAAATCCATATCATTTTTGTTCATCTTCTGCGTAATGACTTTATGTCATTTTAGGGATTATCGCCATTAATAAAAGTGGAATATTAATGTAAATTTGTTTATCAAAACGAAAACAGAGTTTAAAATCCTTCTGTTTACTTCATTACTTTTCTTACTCTAGTAAAAGTGTTTGTACTGAAAAAACAAACTTTGAGGTATAGAAAAATATACTAGATTTACTGTCATATTTTTTACATTGTAATATTACAACTGACCCTTCGCAAACAGTTTGATTGACAGGCGATCTGACCAATCATAACGCCGAATCCGCCATTTTATTTGACGAAACCGTCAGGGAGTAGACTATAGTAGATTAACGTTGTTTAACTTGAAATATTGTGTGTCCTCACGTCTTTCCGCGCTTGAAACAACATTCCTTCTGATGTTCATTCATGTTTATTTGATGCTATAAATGAACTAGTATGAAGAGATGATCGGTTCACAAGGAGCTACAGCGATCTGTCACGACACATTAAAGAGACACTGTACGGTATTTAGACATGAAAGTCAAGTTTTAAATAGAAAAAATATTGAAACTCTGTGTTCATTTTTGATCGCGATACTGCTGGTCTAATTGGATTGTTGTTGACAGTCATTGTTTAATGTTGGAACAAAATAAATGTTGATTGAATCTACACTGTGTGTTTTATTAAAATACAGACAAAATTATTATATTTTTAGTAATATTTAATTACATATGTTTAATAAATTAATTGAAATATTAAATAAAACCTACCTTATAACAGTAAATAAAATTTACTTAATATTTTAAGGACAGCTGTGTGTTAGTATTTTAAAAAAAATATATATAGACTTTATCTAAATGCTCAGAATCAATATAAATCCAACCTTAAATAGAATTTAGTAATATTTATGTAATGAATCCGGTCGGTCATCCTTCATCCACTCACCACCAGATGTCGCCCTCCCATTTCACAGACTCTCTCAACCACACTACACTTCCCATAAGCCCCTTATGTTAATTACTGCCCAGCTGTAGCCAATCAAGCTCCCTATTTAAGTCTGTTCTGTTTCCCTGGTTATTTGCGAAGTCTTGTCAATACCTGTATTACAACTCTAAGCATTTATTCCTTGTTTTGTCTGCCTGTTCTCCGTTCTGTTGTTGATCTGCCTGCCTGGACTATTTATTACGAGTTTGCCTTTTCCCTGTTATCTCTGTTTGCTGTTGAGTTGACCATTGCCTGTACGACTACATTTTGGAATTAAAGCTGCACTTGGATCTCATTCGCTGACTCGCTCATCATTACAATTTACTTAATATTTTAACAAATGTTGTCAATTAATACATAGATTTTACTTGATTCTGAAAGTGTGTTTTACTTCAAATTAAAGCAGTAAATTTTGCTTAAAAAGTGTTAGTGCAAATTGTTACAAGGATTTTATTAAGTAAATTTTATATGTTAGTTTTTTCAGCATGAAGGTGGGCAAATTTTCCCGTCAAGTTTGTTTTTATAAATCCCATCGTTTGTGTAAGAAATGTACGCCTCTTTCAGGGCATGTTTTGTGCGTACGCAACGGTTATAAATGAGGCCCCAGATCTTCTCCAGACTCACTGTTTTGGACGATGTCCTGCATCTTCTTCCAGACTCTGAACGGCAGGTTGCCCAAGTAACGTGGCACATCAATCAAAGCTCCAGAAGCCATCTGTGGATCCGGCTGTGAGATCTGGACTCTGGAAGAACATTCAGGAGTCAGAACTGCAGTGGCTTTGGATCAGAACCAGAGAGACCAGAGACACCAGCAGATCACTCACCTTTCCATTGAGACTGGAAACTTCTGCAGAACAAACACACCATTTATCATCAAGAACTCAATCAATCATCAATCAATCAATCAATGATCTGAAATCAGACCTTCAGAAAGCAGACGTCATTGTCTTTCATCATCTTCTCCATGTCTTTGATTGTGTGTGAAATAGCTGAGATGTGTCTGTTCATCTCCTCCAGCTTCTCCTTCATCATCTGCTTCTTCTGCTCCTCTTCCTCCCTCAGTGCAGTGATTGTAGCTTCTTCTTCATCTCTGAGAAACTGATGAAGCTTCTCAAACTGCTGTTTAATCTGACGCTCTGTGTGCTCAGCTTGAGACTGAAATCAAACCACATTCACTTCAATCATCTCAAAGAACAACTGATTCTGGAGCTGCATGAAGAGTGAGTGGGTAAATGTGGGTTAGTTAACTACAACTTTAACTTTCTGAAGTACTAGTACTGTAGTACCCTTACCAAAAAGAAGTATACTTCAAGTTAATTTCATGAAGTATACTTTTTTATTATTATTATTATTATTTTTTTAATATATATATATATATATATATATATATATATATATATATATATATATATCACTGATTTAAATATAACCGAGGTTGAGCCAAAATGCTGTACATCAGACAAGGACAAGCATCAACAAACATAAAACCACACATCAACATAAAAAGCACCAAATCTAACCATTGTACACTACCAACATTAAGTGCACTTTCAAGTTTTTAAACATTGACAGAGATTTAGCGGACCTGATAGGTAGTGGACGCTCATTCCACAATCTCGGCCCATCACTGCAAAAGCTCGGCTGCCTTTATCTGGCCACTACAAGTCGTTTTTTGTACTTAAGTATAAAAAGTTCTTAAGTATTCTTTAAATGAACATAACATCACATTTATAGTTTTCTATTTATATATAATTTTTGAACTTTCAGTATATGACTATGTTCCAATTTAGGTGTTCATTTTTTACACTTGAAATATACCAATAAATGTAAGCTACTTTCACATTTAAAACAAAAAAAAATATTATATATATATATATATATATATATGCATAGTTTTTATCAACACTTGAATGCGAGTAAGTTTAATAAAGAACAATTTAAACAAAAAGTTGATCAAATTAAATTGTCAAACACTACGCCTGGATCAGATTGATGATCAAAACAACGATGGAGAAGATCGAGTCCATCAACACCTCTAAAGCTTCCAAGTGGAGCTTAACCTGTTTAATGGGTGGAGAGATAGGGTTATGGGTGTGGTTAGGGGATACAGCTCCACCCATCATTCCCACAGTAGGTCCAGAGCTGGAGGTTATGGCTCTGCAGTGAGTAACCTCTCAAAGCTCGTTCATTTCATTCAGTAACGTTAGGAAGTTGTGATTTACATGTTGTTTAATGTCTGATTATCGCGTCATTTCACATTCAGAGATTCTACTAGAAGATGTGTAATAGCACCCCCCACCATATAACAGTAAAAACATGGATATCTGGAACATTCAGTCAATGGTGGGGAAAGAGTAAAGTAGATTTGAAGTCAATTCCTGTGTACAAGACCAGTAGACTAGACACAAAAATTCAGATACTCAGAATTAGGAACATATCTGCTTTCTTTATGAATCAATATTTTCAAACAATATAAGTTTATAAGACTGTATGTACAACTACTCAGTGAAAAGAGTAAACAACTACAAGCCAAGTATACTTTGAAGATTTAATTATACTTTTTAGTATATCTCGATCAAAACATTGAGTATAAGTATAGACCAAATATACTTTTCTGTCAGTAAAAGTCAAGCATACTTTAGTGCAATTTTAAGTATATTTCTGAGAAGTATATAATAAGTACACTGAAATTATGTTCTTATTTTTAGTTTAAAAGAAGTATACTAATACAACACTTGAATAAACTTCTTTTTTTGTAAGAGTAGTAGATGTTCTGTGTCTGTAGAGTGAAAATACACATTATCAATCAAATCCTCAGATAGAAGAATAATGTCAGCAGTTCAGTGTCTGTTGCACTAACAGGTTGTTGAGCTCATGAATATTAATCACATCATCTGCATTCGCCCAAAATAACTAGCTGAAATGAAAATGTGGAAGTTAGGTGAGAGTTAGCCAATGAGATTAGAGCAGGTGCATTAGTCCCGCCCACTGTTGAATAACCAACTGACAGATCCTTGTGTGTGTGTGTGTGTGTGTGTGTTTCAGTCAAGAAAGGAACATGTAATTTTGTCAGATAAATCAGTTCAGCTGTTCTAATCAAACTAGTCAAAATAATTTGTCACAATAATCAATCCTCACCTTGATGTGTTGAACTGTTTCCTCAAACTCTCCTTTAATGTTTTCATTGTGTTTCAGTTTCTCTTGTAAGGACTTCAGTGCTGTATTGAGCTCCTCCTGCAATTTAAAGAGAAAATCTATAAGATACCAGAGACTGTAATATGATCTTATTTGTAAAACATAAGCTTAAACAAGTGTTGATCCTCATCTGTAAATCAGTCTTACCTTATATGAAGGAACAACTTCACCGATGGGTCTGAATGTGTGATTGACGTGTTGTTGTGAATCTCTGCACACTAAACACACAGGCTGTTTGTCCTCCAGGCAGAAGAGTTTGAGTTTCTCACTGTGTAAACTGCAGATCTCCTCAGATCCTGATGAACGTCTCTCATTTCTCTCCTCGAGGAACGACTCGCACAAGTTTTTTAATGCAAGATTAACTGGAGGTTCATCTCTTGACAATCTCTTGCAGACAGGACACTCCTGAATTCCCTTGATTCTCCAGAACTGTTGAAGACACTCTTTACAGAAACTGTGACTACATGACAGAAGAACAGGAGTCTTGAAGATATCCTGACACACAGGACAAATATAATCATATTCAGCTGATGAAGCCATCTTCACAGTTTGAGCTCCAGCAATATAAACTTTACTCTCACTTTCCGAATCAAGGTTTAAAAATCAAGGTTTCAAAAAATGAATAACCAGGAAAATCACAAAGATCTGCTTTCTGACAAATGTTTAAAATTCTTTTTGAAAGTGTTTCTCGTTGTTCTTCAATGATCGCTGATTCCTTTTTGCTTTTTTCGTGAGAGAAGAGAGTCAGTGTGACAGGAAGGAAGTCATTCACTTCCTGAAAAATGTTTGTTCTGATCATCTTTGGGTGTTTTTAAACAGGTCAGAACATCAGGATTTTCTTTAGGTTAAAGAAACATGACTGCGTCCAAAATCACATATTCTTGTACCGTTTTTAAAAAAGTAATTTAGTCATGGTTTTGTCATAGTAAAAGTGTAGTAACCAAGGTTTTTTTATTTTTTTATTTATTTATTTATTTTTATTGGAGGTTTAATTACCATTTGTTTAACCATTTGTATAATTTTAAAGTGGTTATCGCAGTTTTTTTTAAGTAAAAACATAATTTTTAATTTTCATAAGGGTTAGCCTAATACACTTTTTCCACAAAGGATTCAAGGAGTGTCTGCAACTGTATGGTTGACTCGATAAATTAGCAGATCGTCATATTTAAACATTTCATTTTTTATCACCCTCTGATTCTTTCAAATGAATCTTCATCTGAGGTTTCAGTGGAAGTGAATTACTGAATTCTGTTCTGAATATTCAGACTTCCTCTCTCTCTTCTTCATTTGATCTCATACAGCTCGTCAACACAAGTACCCACAAACCTGGCAAGCAACTTGACCTAATTTGCATGTGCAACTGTATCACTGACAACATTCTGGTAAAACCTCTGCACATTTCCAATCATTTCTTCATTACTTTTAATCTACAATTCCCTACTTGTGCACCACCAACCACTTTACCAGTTACCTTCAGACGAAACCTACACCTTCTTTCTCCTTCTCATGTCCTCTGTTGTGTCATCCTCTCTTCCCTCATCAACACAACTCTCATCTCTGGATGTGAATACTGCAACACACACTTTATGTTGCATCTTAACTTCTTCTCTATAAAGTATCTGTTGTCTCTCATCCAGGCCAGCATGTGCTACTCCCTCTAACCCCTTTTTATCGGATGTTCTTTGTGAACACCGGACCAAACTCAGGGCTGCAGACCCATCTGACCAAGGTAGGTCTCAGTCTCTGCTCTCATCCTTTTCTGGTGAAGTTCATTCCACTAAATCTTCATATTTCCACAAGAAGATCAACAGCACTTCAAACACACGCACACTTTTCAAAACATTCAACTCTCTCCTCTGTCCCCCTCCACCACCACCATCTCCTTAACTGCTGATAATTTTCCTAATTTCTTCACTGACAAAACAACCATCAATCAGTTCTCAGCTCCACACACAGGAACTCAGACCATCCACATCCACAAATCTTCTCACTGAAGCAGACGCATTCAAACGTCTCCTCTCTAGTCATCCCACCATCTGCCCTCTAGATCCCATCCCCTCACACCTTCTACAAACCATCTCTCCTACACTTTTACCAGCACTCACACACATTATTAACACATCTCTCCAGACAGGCACTTTCCCTACAGCGTTCAAGCAGGCTCAGGTAACCTCACTGCTTAAAACACCCACATTAAACACGTCACTTGCAGACAATTACAGATCTGTCTCTCTCCTACCATTCATAGCAAAAACACTTGGAACGGGTTGTTTCAACCAAGTGTCATCTTACTTCTCACAGAACAACAAGCTGGACATCAATCAATCTGGTTTCAAGAGCGGCCATTCAAACGAGACTGCACTACTGTTAGTCACTGAATCCCTGTGGATTACAAAGGCTAATTCTGCTGGATCTTTCTGCTGCCTTTGACACTGAATCATCAAATTCTTCTGTCCATCCTCTCGTCACTAGAATCACAGGTACTCCACTTCTCTGGTTTGAATCCTATCTCACAGGTAGGGCTTTCAGAGTTGCCTGGAGAGGGAAAGTATCTAAAGCTCATCAACTGGTCATAGAGGTTCCTCAGGGTTCAGTTCTTGGACCGCTCATCTTATAAGGGATGGCTCAATACCACCCTTTGTCTTTGGTAAAACAATCTAATGCTGAAATAAAGATATTAAATCAGTACCATACAGGGTCTAAATTGTGGCAAGGGTATTGTGCATAATTTTACTCATTCTTGAAGGTTTCGCATTTACAAAGTGGGAAATTACCGCAAATGTTTATTAGTAAATTAATCAACACAGATTATCACATCAAATCAGAAATTTAAAAACTTTCTTTTGAAGTAATTTCAGCAATACTTTCTCTCTCCTCTCTATCTCTCAAAATGAGCAAATTGCTTCTGGCTTCAGAAGACATTGCACCTGAACTTTTTCGTGCACGTTTCGGACAACTGATGGAAATCACTTGCTCACGTCTTTTTAAACCTTGCCAATTTGAACATCCAAGCAGTTTTATCATTCAGTAGTAACGTAGGCCTACTTGGGAGCTCTTTGAGAGATGGTTTCTTTTAATTCATGGGGTTTCTTTGTGCTTATACCAACAAACAACACACACACACACACACACACACACACAAGCCTCCTGTATAGGGCTCGTGCAGTCCAAATTTAAATTTAAGTTTAAGTTGTTTTACCTGAAACGGTCAAATACACACAAAATTGACAAAATGTCCATCTTAGTGAGTATTGACATTAACACAGTCGGTTATGTCTAACAGAATTTACGTTTTTAGGTTTACTCATGTAATATTGCTCATACAGTGTCACTTACGTTTGGATGTCAAAGCCTTCTTTAAATAAAACTGACAAATTTTTTATGGAGATTTGAGAAAATAAAAAAGAAGAAAATAACATGGTATAGGTGAAAAATACTGTTTACTTTTTCTCTATCAGCAGTTTCTTTCAGAAATGTTGAAATCTTTGGAGCTTCCCTCCTGTTGTCGAGGGGTTGTTTTGTTCCTGCTGAAATCACAGAACAATTTTTATCAATATTTGTTTACCAAGAGAGATCAAAATGCTTTTGAAGACACTAAACCATTTCTATTAAGTAAATATTCAACAGAAGTGTGTCAATTACAAGTTAGAGAAGAGTCAAGAATATGGAATCAGATTTGTGCCAATATAAACGAACGTAACTTTTTAAGAAACTAACAAAAAAATGAATTGAAACTGAATAAAATGTCTTTGAAACTGAAAAAAAATAATAAATTGCAACCAAAATGTTTGACTTCGTTTTTAATACACTGCATGTTTTGCTAATTGTTTTCTCCATTTTCGTTCGCTGATTTGTACTTACAGATCCGTTTCCAGAGTTTTTATTTACGCTTCTGAAGTTTTCGTTTGTCATTCTGGCACAAGGCTCTCGCGGGGGCGGGACTAGCAGTGCTGTGTTCTTATTGGCTACTGAGTTTCTGATTGGCAGCTTCCGCGACCTGGAAGTGAAGTCATGTCAGCGTTGTGTTGACATCTTGACATGTGCGGATCGTGTGAATGTGATCGTCTTAGTTTTAGTGAAATAAAGCTGGGAGTTTATATATTCGTATATTATTTTATCTGCTGCTACACTATGTTGAGATGACTTCTTATGAGTAGCACAGACGAATGATATAATCATCATTAACATCAATCATCGCCGTTATCAGGATACTGGAAACTCGCGGTAAGTTACTATTTTTTAAGTTTTAAATAAATCAATAAGTACTTGCTTTTGCTTTTTCATGAGGAGAGGTATTTTAGAGCACATTTAGAGCCCACAATATTATACAGCAGTTGTCTTGATTTAGCCCAATCATTACAGGACCTGCTTTTATTACAGTCTTCAATTAGATCATATTTAAGGGTAAAAGTTGTGCTTAATAATAATAAATATTTGTTCAAATACAAAACCTATTACTTGCAAGTAATTATGAATGAAACTTATATATGTTTATTTAAAACAAATTTGTGTGTGTGTATATATATATTATATATATACAAATTTGTTTTAAATATTATATGTTAAGTCTGCAATGTGTTGTGTGGGAGTTTGTGTTGTTAGATTATAATACATCTCCTTTCTCATTTTCCAGGGAGTGGAGCAACTTTTCCACAAACAAAATTCTGATGCTGATCCAGAGGATGGAGTGGCAGTGCCAGAGATCCACTGTCCCAAACAAGAATCTTATTTTGTTCAGACACGTCACCTATGGATGACTGGGATCTTGATCTTCAGACACCTGATATTGTGCAAATATTTACATTTCTTTGGCGTTGTAGATTAAAACAAACACAGTGGATAAATACACAAGAGGTTGCACTTTATTCTTATTAGTCTCTGCTGATCTTGTATTTGCATACCAACAGTATATGAATGTTAAGGGGATAGTTCACCCTAAAATAACAATTCTCATATATTGTACTCGCCCCTCGTGCCAATTCAGATGCATATTACTTTCGTTCTATAGATAAACACAAATTAAGTCCTAAAGACATTTTTGCTCAACAATTGCTCCAGACCGACTGCCGGGTCACAGTCCACTTGTATTATATGGACTCATAGATATTATTTTCTGAAAAATTTTTGTGTTAATGTGAAGAAAGAAAGTCATATACATCTGAGAAAGCATGAAGGTGAGTAAATGATGAGAGAAGTTAAATGTTTTTGGGTGGACTATCCCTGTAAAGATTAATATTTTACTCCATTAACACATAATGTTTCCACCCAGTCACTGTTTTGTCACTTTGTACTGTAACAGGAACTGTTCAAAGGATCATTGTTTCATTTAAAATATAGATTCATTTTTCACATGTATTCTATATATGTACATGTGCATTTTTAAGGTAATGAGTATCATGAGAATACTGTGCATTACATGAATATTTTAGTGTTTTGTGGATTCTGGTCTTTCCCTTCACAACATGATTGCATTCAACACTTTCACTTTATACTTGTGTATATGCTGTAGTGACAATAAAGAACGTACATTTATTTAAATTGATCTATATTCTAATTTACATTTATTAAACTTTTTTTTTTTATAAAAGTCACAATTGAAATTGTTGATGATTATTAAAAAAGGATTTCCAATTTTAAAAGAGCGTTCTTTGAATGGAATATTTTCTGAAATGACTTTGAGGATTATACCGTCTGACAGCAAGCCACGATTGTAATTTTTATATTGTTTGAATTCTTCAGATTTAAGTGATAATTAATTGTGAAGGTGTAAATGTGTATTTCTAACAATGATCAGTGTGAAGGCCAGGGTTTCCAACCTTTCCTGGTTGGAGTGAGACTTTCTCGACAGCTGAATATCACTTACATTTACATCACACTATATTCTCTTTAAATTGTTACAGCAGAACCTAATCAGACCCAACAATAACGAATCATCAAGAATAAACAAATATTCTCCGAAAACATTGTACATTATGCAATATTAACAGCACATTTATGAATTATTTTAGAAATTAATCATAAATAATTATTACTTTATTGGCTTCTGGCTATATCAGTTCATACAAACAATGTTATATTTCTATATATAATATTACATAATTATAAAATTATAGTATCATGTTAATGTAATACAATATTCATAATATGATATGAATATTATTCATATATTACATTATAAATTATTATTACTTAACAGACTTCTGGTTATATCAGTTCATACAAATACAATTTATTATATTTCCATATAATTTAATATAATTATATATAATATAATAATTATAATTAAAATTATAGTATTTTGTTCATGTAATATTATATGAATAATATGATATGAATATTATTTCTACACTATATCACAAATGAAATTAATTGTAATTAACCATAAGTAATATTGTATATTATATTATGAATCAAACTTATAATTAATCATAAATTATTATTACTTAATTTGCTTCTAGCTATGTCGATAAAAATATCCATATTCATACAAATACAATAATATATTCTATATAGTACTAAAAATAAATAATTAACTACATTATAGCATTATGTTTACTTAATATATTATAATATGATATAAAAATATTTCTATATTTTTATAAACAAACTTAATCATAATTTATCAATTATTAAATAACAAATACAATATGATTTATAACATAAATATGACAAATAGGACGAATATAATACAGTAAGATATAATATTTTAAATATTTTAATATTACAATATTTCGTATTAAATGAATACTATTTCTATATTATGTTATAAACAAAATCAGTCATAATTTATCATAAATAATTATTTAATTAGCAATAAAATAATTATATAACTTTACATAAATATAATACGATAAAGATGTAATCATATTTATTTATTAAAATATTTCATTAAATAAATTATTTCTATATTATTTGTTATAAACAAAACTAATCACAGTTTATCACAAATTATTACTTAATTAGCAAATATAACTTGATATATAACATAACATAAATATAATAAAATAATAATAATATATAAAATATTTAAAAACAAAATTCTACGTATTTTATTTTGACTAGTTTCTCATTGTCCTTTAGTTTAATTTGATGTACTAAAATAAACTAAAACTGAAAAAAACTGAAAAAAATCATGAAATCTATATGGATATACTCGTCAGAAAAAATTTGTAAGATAAAGTGGTCCTTGGGATGAAAAAGTTTGAGAAACACTGTTCTAGAATAAATATATGAAAATATCCTAAAAGCAAAATTATGAAATACTTCTCAGATAAAGTTTTCAGAATAGAGTTCATTAATTTCCACTGTCAAATGGTATTTTAATTGTTTTAAAAATTGTAGTTTTGCTGGTAAGGTGATAATATCTTTAGGATGTTTAGTCTATTTCAGTGGAAGCAGATCAGACTCATTTATTTCAGAGTAAATACAATTGTCTGACTCTGAGCTTCACTGACAAAGTATTTTAAAAAGGAAATCTTACCGTTTTCTTCAAATCCAGTGGTATCTTTCATAATTGTTTGAAGATGCCTGTACAGACATCAACACCTCCTGCAGCTGCGGTTACAGTAAGATATCATCATTGAACCTGTTCAAAGCGGACAATAGACCGTTCGACCATCGAATCCAGCAGTGTCTGTCATTATATCGCAGTAAGTGTGCATGACATCTGCAGTTTAGTTTAAAGAGGAATTATTGTGCTCCTATCACTCCTCACTGTCATTAAAACAGCGTGTCACAGGAAAAGGGATCAAAAGCAGCACATCCACGATCTAAATCCATATCATTTTTGTTCATCTTCTGCGTGATGACTTTATGTAATTTTAGAGATTATCGCCATTAATAAAAGAGGAATATTAATGTAAATGTGTTTATCAAAACGAAAACAGAGTTTAAAATCCTTCTGTTTACTTCACTAATTTTCTCACTCTAGTAAAAGTGTTTGTACGCATGAGTCAGAGTTTGTGTGAAGGAGCACAAATTTTCCCGTCAAGTTTGTTTTTATAAATCCCATCGTTTGCGTCAGAAGTAGCGTACGCCTCTTTCAGGGCATGTTTTGTGCGTACACAACGGTTATAAATGAGGCCCCAGATCTTCTCCAGACTCACTGTTTTGGACGATGTCCTGCATCTTCTTCCAGACTCTGAACGGCAGGTTGCCCAAGTAACGTGGCACATGAATCAAAGCTCCAGAAGCCATCTGTGGATCCGGCTGTGAGATCTGGACTCTGGAAGAACATTCAGGAGTCAGAACTGCAGTGGCTTTGGATCAGAACCAGAGAGACCAGAGACACCAGCAGATCACTCACCTTTCCATTGAGACTGGAAACTTCTGCAGAACAAACACACCATTTATCATCAGGAACTCAATCAATCATCAATCAATCAATCAATGATCTGAAATCAGACCTTCAGAAAGCAGACGTCATTGTCTTCCATCATCTCCTCCATGTCTTTGATTGTGTGTGAAAGAGCTGAGATGTGTCTGTTCATCTGCTCCAGCTTCTCCTTCATCATCTGCTTTTTCTGCTCCTCTTCCTCCCTCAGTGCAGTGATTGTAGCTTCTTCTTCATCTCTGAGAAACTGATGAAGCTTCTCAAACTGCTGTTTAATCTGACGCTCTGTGTGCTCAGCTTGAGACTGAAATCAAACCACATTCACTTCAATCATCTCAAAGAACAACTGATTCTGGAGCAGCATGAAGAGTGAGTGGGGAAATGTGGGTTAGTTAAGTACAACTTTAACTTTCTGAAGTACTAGTACTGTAGTAGTAGATGTTCTGTGTCTGTAGAGTGAAAATACACATTATCAATCAAATCCTCAGATAGAAGAATAATGTCAGCAGTTCAGTGTCTGTTGCACTAACAGGTTGTTGAGCTCATGAATATTAATCACATTATCTGCATTCGGGCAAACTAATTAGCTAAACTGAAAATGCTGAAAGTGAGTGTTAGCCAATAGGATTAGAGCTGGTGCATTAGTCCCGCCCACTGCTGAATAACCAGCTGACAGAGTCTGTGCTTGATCATCAATATACACAAATGTGAGTGAGTGAGTGAGTGAGTGAGTGTGTGTGTGTGTGTGTGTTTCAGTCAATAAAGAAACATAATTTTGTCAGATAAATCAGTTCAGCTGTTCTAATCAAACTTGTAAATTTGTCACAATAATCAATCCTCACCTTGATGTGTTGAACTGTTTTCTCAATCTCTCCTTTAATGTTTTCATTGTGTTTCAGTTTCTCTTGTAAGGACTTCAGTGCTGTATTGAGCTCCTCCTGCAATTTAAAGAGAAAATCTGTAAGATACCAGAGACTGTAATATGATCTTATATGTAATAAATAAGCTTAAACAAGTGTTGATCCTCATCTGTAAATCAGTCTTACCTTATATGAAGGAACAATTTCACCGATGGGTCTGAATTTGTGATTGTCATGTTGTTGTGAGTTCATACACACTAAACACACAGGCTGTTTGTCCTCCAGACAGAAGAGTTTGAGTTTCTCACTGTGTAAAGGGCAGATCTCCTCAGATCCTGATGAACGACTCTCACTTTTCTCCTGGAGGAACAACTCGCACAAGTTTTTTAATGCAAGATTAATTGGAGGTTCGTCTCTTGACAATCTCTTGCAGACAGGACACTCCTGAATTCCCTTGATTCTCCAGAACTGTTGAAGACACTCTTTACAGAAACTGTGACTACATGACAGAAGAACAGGAGTCTTGAAGATTTCATGACACACAGGACAAATATAATCATATTCAGCTGATGAAGCCATTTTCACAGTTTGAGCTCCAGCAATATAAACTTTACTTTCACTTTCCGAATCAAGGTTTAAAAAAAATAACCAGGAGAATCCCAAAGATCTGCTGTCTGTTCAGAACCAAATGTTTCAAATTCTTCTTGAAAGTTTTTCTCGTTGTTCTTCAATAATCGCTGATTCTTTTTTGCTTTTTCCATGAGACTGTGAGACAGAAGAGAAAAATAAATCAGTCTCTTCCTGGTAAGTGTTATTAGAGAGCTGAGTTCCTGATCATCTTTGGGTGTGTTTAAACAGGTCAGACAGGAACATCAGGATTTTCTTTAGGCTAAAGGTACATGGCGGCGTCCAGTGAACTGCCATCTTATCGTGGTGGAGGGGTTTGAGTGCCCGAATGATCCCAGGAGCTATGTTGTTGAGGCTTATATGCTCCTGGTAGGGTCTCCCAAGGAACCGTAAGCGGCCAGTGCAATGTGGATTGGGCGGCAGTCATTTCTCTAGCGGGGAAGGAGCCTGTGCTTGTGCGGGAGGTTGAGAGATACCGACTAGAGATAGTCGGGCTCACCTCTTCACGCAGCTTGGGCTCTGGAACCTCATCAGGTGTAGAACAACATGAGGATGATCAATAATTACAGTACATTTTATTTTGGGGTGAACTAACCCTTTAGTTCCGCCGTGATGTGTCAATCTTCTGCTGGTCACATGTCTTCACGTGATGTGAATTCGCAGCTCAAGAGTTCACCGAACTTGAACTTTGGAATGCAGCGAAACATGAAACTCTTCACACGAGCTTGCATTTGCGGGTTGTGAATGGAAGTCAATGGAAGGAAAAATGTAGTGTGGCCGCCCCTTAAACAAACACAACAAAGATAGATTGACTTCATTAATTACACACACCTGTTTAGTTAATGTCACAATGAACTCACACAAAACAGATTATTTTTGTACCAATAATCTCGTTTATTGTAGTGCAAAGAGAAGGACAGTGAGATTAAAGTGATTCATTGATGTACCGACCCCATCAGTCCAACACCAACAACACGACTGAACACTGTGATCAACACAAACAGAACATCATCACTGTGACAGAACATTCATAAAGGGAAAAACAGTGAAAAACTGCAAGCAAACATCTGGAGATCGTGTCGAACACACCTCAGTGTTTGGACTGATAAGGGTGAGATCAGTGTTTCTGAACGTCCAGTAGTGAAGTCACAATGACTGAAGATCAATAAATACAAGCTACAGGATCGGTCCTTCAGCAGCAGACTTTGGTGAGGTTACATTTAAAAACAAAACCATTAGAAAAATGGTAAAGCAGCAATTTTTCACATGCAAATGACAACATGTGCGGGTTGAAAATCCTCCAGCAGTTCATCGGATTAGTGTCGTTTCCAGTTCCACATTCACACGAAACACAGCAGCTCACATTTAATCAGACACATCATGAAACTATGATTAAATGAAAATAATAATAATAAAAGCACTTCATTTGTTCGATGCATTGAAGGCATCCCAGCATTCAGAGTTTGGTTGATGTCACACAGATGATTGACAGCTGTCAGATGATGATGATGATGATGATTGAAGGCACTGAGTGTTTTAAGTGCACTCACACATGCACCGTACCCTGATGAACACAGAGCGCTACCCTACAACATTAATAAAACCCTCAAAACATCATTAAAAGAATCAAAATGTTGATCTACTTCATTAAACTCGTTCGTTCCTGCGGCCCGATTAAGAGCCTCTGGCACTAATTAACACTAAAATAAGACACAACTACGTACCGACGCTCGGATCAACTAAAAATAAACAACAAAACGTCATCTAAAAGATAATAAAAAGCATTCTCCTCGTGTTTCTACGTTCTCAGCAGGACGATCAGAAAGTGCTGAAAGAGAAATAAAGTGAAGCATGAACCCCTGCGTCCCGATTAGGCCACGGACAGATTCGGTTGAGTTTGTGAGTCGATCGTTTGGATCGTTGGAAGATCCGTGTTTGTTCATCTGGGCTGCAGACGGGCCAGTCCTCGGCGCGCGTGTGTCGACTGTCTCTGCTGGGCCAGGAAGGACTGAGCCGAACCAGAACCGGATCCGGACCGCTCTCCGGCCACCTTCTGATGAAGAGCCATTCCCTGAGAATCACACAGACGGAGACAGCGTACATTTAATGATAGACAGAGTGATGCAGAGTGATTATTACATGCACTGTATCTGTTGATTTTACAGAAAATAATTTCAACTTGCCCTTTTAAGGAAGCTTGTTTCCGCCACAGAATAAAAATCAATAATTTAAAAAGGTAATTCTGAATTTGTCTTTTGCAATTCTGACTTTATTTCTCACAAATCTGTGATAATTTTTTTGCAAATCCAACTATATCTCACAATTCCAACTTTTCTAGCAATTGAGATCATTTTTCGCAATTCCAAATTTATTTCCCTCAATTTCGACTTTCTCAATTTTAATTCTCACAATTTCAACTTTATTTCCCTCAATTCCGACATTATTTCTTGCAACTCGGACTTTTATTTTCCCCCTCGCAATTACAGCTTCATTTCTTGCAATTCCGAGTTTATTTCTCGGAATTCTGAATTCACTTTTCGCAATTCTGTTCAATTTTCGAAATTCTGACTTTCTCAACTCTATTTCCCGTGATTTTTTTTCCTCGCAATTACGACTTTATTTCTTGCAATTCCAGATTTATTTTTCGCAATTCCAAGTTTATTTCCCACAATTCAAAATTCTGACTTTAATTATTGCACTTCCGAGTTAATTTTTGGAATTCCGACTTTTATCTTGACTTTATTTCTCTCAATTCTGACTTTATTTCTCGCAACTCAAAGTTAAATACTGCAGAGGTAATGTTAGTTAATTAAATGGTCCAATACCTTTTTGTTAAGTGTTACCAAAATATTAATAAAAACTATAATAGTACATGAATAATAGTAAAACAAGACTGGCCACAAGCTGTTCTGACTGATCTGGAATATTTTCTCACCATGTTGTACCAGGCCGAAATGATGAGCTTCTCCTCCTGGTCGTGTCTGGAGCGCGTCTTCTCAAAATCATGCTGAAAACAGACAGACATGAGAACAAGACGATCATTAACACAGTAAAACAGTCACAGATCAATAATGAGTGTGTGTGTGTGTGTGTGTGTCTGACCTCCAGATGTTGTATCTTCCTGTCTTTCTCGGTCAGCTGGTTCTTCAGGGCCTGAACTTCAGCAGGAACCGTGTTACTCTTCTGCTTCGGGTCTAGAGTCTTAATCACCTGAAACACACACACACGACATGTCCAGTTTTATGAGTGTGTATCTATATATCTTTCTGCATCCTGAGTAAACGTGACGTCGAACTGACCGTGCGAGCTTTGTCCACGTATCTTTTGTATCTCTCCTCCATTCGTCTCATATCTTCATCCTTCTTCTTCAGGATCTCCTGCAGCTCATCGATCTTCTTTGCCACTGACAGACACACACAGACAGAACTTCATTACTCAGATGTTTCCATAAGTCATATATATATATGTGTAATGTCATGTACGAGAGTCTGTGAGCGGTTAATCAGAGTGACCTTTGACCTGCTGCTGGTCACATGTGTCTGTGTTCACTCACTGTTACTGTCCACATGCGGCTCCAGATCATCGATCACCTCTCGCTTCTTCTGCAGGTCAGAATGAGCCTCATGGAGCTTCACCCTGCAGAAAACACACATGCAACATTAAAACAACATTTGACGAGCAATGCTGCTTCACAGAGGTCAGAGACACTCACAGATGCTCCTCCAGCTTCTTCTTTAACAGCGACGACTGTTGGGAAAGAGAAACAGATCCGTTAGACAGTGACAGATGATATTCTGTGTTCATCACAGCACATTTACAACACAGTAACAATCAGTGTCCAATCAGAAAGCAGACGGGCCGGTGGGCGGTACTTACAATGACCTGAGGCGGCGGATGATTGGTCGATTAGGAGAAGTGGGCGGATAAAAACAGACGAGCAGGCGTTAATTTCAGCACCGCAAACAAAACAGTTACAGAGTCCACACACACAAATCAACCAGAGAGAAAGTGAGACTCTTCACAGGGAAATTCAGTAGTTTTGCATCAGGATCAGATGATGAGGTGATCAGGTGAGTGATATTACATTAATCACAAACAGATGGAGATCACTCAATCGCTGCTGTCTGAGGAGATACGCCATTCACCACATCCATAATGAGATATTTCCGAGGAAAAAGGACTTCCATTGGGAGTTCCAGTCGAGAGGCAGATCGTCCGTCAGACAGCAGCATTGTGTGTTTGTGGATTTGAACTCAACTTCAGATGAGTGATTTTAGCTTGAACACAATCATGATGTGAGGAATGAGTGGCTTGAATGAGTTCAGTGTGTGTGTGTGTGTTACTGACGTCCTCAGTTTTGCTGTCCTGCTCCTGTAAAGCTCTCTGCAGCTCCTCGACCTGTGAAGTCAGCTCTGATATCTGCTGCTGACTCAACCTGACAGACACAGACAACACGTCATTCACACGTCGCTCAGTTCGCTATCAGTGTCAGAAGATGAAAGCGATATCTTTGTTGTAGTATCCGTTCACGATTTAAAGGGATAGTTCACCCAAAAATGAAAATTATCCCATGATTTACTCACCCTGAAGCCATCCTAGGTGTAAATGACTATCTTCTTTCAGACGAACACATCTGAGATATATTTAAAAATATCCTGGCTCTTCCAAGCGTTATAATGGTAGTGAACAGGGGTCAAAATTTTGAAGCCCAAATAACTGTATCCATCCATCATAAAAATAATCCATGCGGCTCCAGAGGTTAATAAAGGCCTTCTGAAGTGAAGAGACAGGTTTTTGTTAGAAAAATATCAATATTCAACACTTTTTAAACTATAATAACAAGCTTCCGGCAGAAGTCCGCATCGATTTGCGGTGGAAGAGTGACCTGTGACCCGACATATGACGTAATAAGCGTGGAAGCGCAGAGAGAGAAAAACAAAACAATGGTCACAAATTCTAAAAAAAAGTCTAAAATGGGAAATTTGATGAGTTTGTTGCACAGCCTTATTTGTTTAAACCGCAAGAGGTGTCAAAGCTTACGATACTCCAACATCCTGCATTATACATCATGTCACGGGTCACTCTTGTGGCGCAAGTCGACTTGCACACCGTCATCTGCAGGAAGCTAGTTATTTTAGTCTATAAAGTTTTAAATATGGATATATTTCATACAAAAACTCTTTATTAACCCCTGAAGCCGTATGGATTATTTTTATTATGGATGGATGAATTTCTTTGGGCTTCACAATCTGCCCGCCTTCACTACCATTATAAATCTCGGAAGAGCCAGGATATTATTATATTATGGTGATAATATTGCATATCGCGATATTAAGCCACTTAAAATCACCGCAAGGGAAATTCCTTTATCGTGACAGCCTTGATCATGTGACTCTAGCTGTTTTCATCAGCCTGTTTTAATGTGCATTTTGAAGGTCGCATCAGAAACGAGTGACGGAAATGACAAATTTAGAAAAAAAAATTGTTAAAATGAATGGAGAGCATCTTGTGATTTTCCCGCTCGGCAGCACCTGTGACCATTACTACTGTCATCCAGTCGAACAACTTGATGGAAACACCAAGCTTTTTGTGAACTTTGAAAATATTTGCTTCATGTTTGGATGGAAACCCAGCTAATGAAGACTGGAGTAAGTGATGTATCATCTAATAAATCAGTGCATAACGTTCACATTCCTCCAACCCACTGAAACACTCCTCAGACTTGCTCCTGATCTCACACACACACACACACCTGTTCTGAGTCTCCAGTGTGTTCTGGCAGCGCTGCGACTCCTCCAGCTGCATCTGCAGCTCCTCCTGTCTGTGTCTGTACGACTCCTCCTGAACGCACAGCATCTTATTCTCCTGCTGCAGACGCACAACCGTGTCCCTGACACACACAGATACATGTCAGACTCATTATCTTGTGTCTGTGTGTGATCAATGTTGATCAATGTTGTGTTTTCAAATCTTAAGCTGGTCAAATGCTAAAGTAGAAGACACAATGCCAGACACACAACTACTAAAAACAATTACTAACCATACGGAAATAAGATATAATAATTCATATAACTCATAAATCACAGCAGTATTTGTCTGGTATAAAATCTGGATCAAAAAAAAAAAAGTTTAGACTAAATATTAGTGATGAAACCAAAATCAAAGCTTTCATTTAGCATTTTTTTTAATAATCAAGTGTGAAAACCCTCATTTATTTATATTATGGAATTAAAATAGTAACCTTTTTGTACTAAAAAAATATAACCATTAAAAATGCAACATGTAGTATTTATAATTAACTAAAATGATAAAAACTTATTTGTTAAAAAGTAAACTTTAGCTGAAATAAAATATTAAAAACAAAACTTACGTTTATTTCAGCTGGTTGTCAAAGCAACATTTCTCATCGTACTTTAGTTTAATTTGCTGCACTAAAATAAACTACAACTGAAATAAATATTCATAAAAATATATAGACATTTTAAAAAAACTAATAAAACAAACTAATTCAAAATATTAATGAAATCTATACTAAAATAACTGGGAACAGCGAGTCAATCGTAAGTAAATAAAAATTTATATGTTTAAAATATATAAAACTATGTACATAAAAATAATCTACTTTTACATATTTAAATATTTTATGAAGTTTCTTGCCAAAATAATTAGTAAATAATGTGTTAATAATGTTTCTGACGTGTTAGCGCTCACCTGAACTCTGTTGGCATGATTTCTGATGCCAAGCTTCCAACTGCTCCTGAATCTCCACTCAGAGAATCTACAAACACACACAGTCAGGGACAGAGCTGATTGGACGATAGAGAGAGAAGGCGGGGCTTCTGCTGGTACACTCAGTCAGGTTATGATGCTGTGTGTGAGAGACCTGTTAAACACTGCTGCTGCACTTGAGCACATCTCAGCTCTTCAGTCGTCTCTCTCAGCGTGTCTCGCTCAGATATCAGCTTCTGTGTCACACAAACACATTCAGAGCGCTTTTCATTTCATCTCATTCGATGTGAGCGATCAGTTTTGTACCTCTCTCTCCTTCAGAAGGGTGTCATATTTGTCGTTGAGGTTCTTGTACTCAAACTGCCATTTCTCAGCTTTCATGGCCTCTGCCGAGTGTTTAGCGCTCATCTCGTGAGCCTGAGGAACACAAACATCCATTACTCAAACTCTGAATTCCCTGAACTCCAGCACACATCTGTGTCCATGTGAAAAGCCCCCACTGGTCCTCATGTTGACGGCGTAACGTTCAGCTCACCTGTCTCTTGTAGGTGTCGAGCTGCGAGCGGATGGCGTTCGCTCTGCGCTGCTCCTCCTCCAGCTCGCAGGTGCGCTGCATGTACACGTGGTTCCTCTCCTCCAGCAGTCGCACCTGTCTGCGCAGATCGCCCAGATCCTCCAGCTTACGCTTGTACGTGTCCACCATCGCCTCCAAGCGGCTCACGCGGTCAGACGAGTGCCTGAAACACAAACACGAGCGATGAACGACTGAAGGACGAACGTGAGGTTTGAAACAGAGGCTTCACGTCACATCTCTGACCTGAGGATGTCCATCTCGTCTTTAAGGGACTGGGCCTCCTGAGCGAGGCTGGTGAGCTCCTCGTTCCTCAGCTGCAGCTCGCTCACCTCTCGCTCCAGAACATCTGCTCGCACCCGCTGGTCATCTCGACTGCTCTCCAGCCTGAAACACATGAGTCAGGCTCTAATTCACATGTAATAATTATGGTAAATAATGCCGTTTTAACACTGGCTGAATTTAATCGCTGATGCTTAAATGATATCAAGATGAAATCAAGGCTAAAAGAACAAAAAGGACCCAGCAGTTTTTGCATTCACACTGAATCTGGATTTGAAAGTGGACTGAGATCTCCTTCCAGTCCATTTTAGAGGTGATAAAAACAGTAACAAAGCTTAAAAATGTCAGAAATATATATTTATAACAAAGAAATAATATTAATATCACAGTATTATTAATAGAATATTACATACTGTAATAATTATTTAAATACTGTATAGAAATATAATATTGTATTTGTATGAATATCAAAAAATATTATTTATGATTCATTTATTTCGATTAACCATTTATAAAATAATTAATATGCTAGAATATTATATATAATATTTATAATATAATAAATATTAATATAATTAATATAATATAATTATTACATTATAAATATAATATTTATTTATTTATTATTATATGGAAATATAATATTGTACTTGAATAAAAACAAAATCAAATATTACATAAATAAAATAATATTATATTTATTTATTGGTAATATAATAATATATTTGTATGTACAGATATAGCCAAAGCTAATTAAGTAGTAATTATTTATGTTTAATTAACTTAATTTATAAAAATAAAATATAATTGTATTAATATATTACATATACTACAATATTATAGTTATTTATTTATTATTTTATAGATATATAATACTGTATTTGTATAAACTGATATAGCCAGGTGCCAATTAAGTAAAAATGAATGATTAATTATGATTACTTTTATTTATAATATGGAAATAACTATAATATTAGACAATATAATACTTTAATATTTATTTTATCTATAAAATGTATTTGTATATGATGTATAAAATATAATATAATATTGTATTTCTATGAAAAGATATTGTATAATTAAATAATAATAAAACTAATGCTATAATAATATAATGTTATGTTATAAATATATAATGCTATACTGCTATAATACTATATAATTAAATTAAATTATACCCATATAATTATTAAATAAATATTATTTAGGTAATATTATAAAAAACAACAACAATAATGAGAATATTAACAATTATTATTATTAATAAAAATTTTAAATTCATATTTTCATATGAAACTGTAGGTTTTATATGCTTCTGGTAGCTCAGCCGAGAACTATGGAGTCAGAGACACCTACAAATCAGAGACGCCTACAAATCAGATCTGGACCATCAATTTGAACTAAACCTAATCATTCTGGGCCCCGTGGTGGAGCTGCGCGAGGGGCCTCACACCTGTAGTTCTCCTCCTGCAGCTGCTCCATCTGACTCTGCAGCAGCAGCAGCTTCTTGTTGGTGATGGTGGAGGAGACGTCTGACGGCTCGCAGCGAGTCAGACGCTCCCGCAGAGACTGAACCTCCACCTGCAGCGAGGACTTCTCCTCCATCAGAACGGACAGCTGAAACACACACAAACATCTCAGTTTTCTTGAACTTTCCGGCATTTATCGCGGTTTAGTTCTCATCACCTGCTGCTGGAGCTCTCGGCAGCGCTGGGACGTGTAGTCTGTCTCGTCAGTGTCTTCACTCAGGAAATAATACTTTCTGGACTGAAGAACAACAAAAGAGCCCGAAGAGAGTGAGATAATGAAGAAAATACGAGTCTGTCCGATCCCAAAAGCCACAGCCGCTCACCTGATTGTCGAAGTCCCCGTACGACTCCGGAGTTCCTGCCTCCACAGGCTCTTTGGTGAGCAGCTGAAAGACAAGCACAGTAACGTCTCCATCAGACCAAACTCACACAGCAGTCACATGCTCCGCCATCAGACAGACGGACTTCTGGGAGAACAGAACGAGTTTTCACAGACATACAGAGATCAATGAAGAGACTGTGTTCCTTGTCACTTTAATGTGGGAAAAACGCCCGAGGGAGGAAGTTACAGAGAAAACACGGATGAAGATCAACACTGAAACAGCACATTTATGAATTATTTTAGAAATTAATCATAAATAATTATTACTTTATTGGCTTCTGGCTATATCAGTTCATACAAACAATATTATATTTCTATATATAATATTACATAATTATAAAATTATAGTATCATGTTAATGTAATACAATATTCATAATATGATATGAATATTATTTCTATGTTACATTATAAATTATTATTACTTAACAGGCTTCCGGTTATATAAGTTCATACAAATACAATTTATTATATTTCTATATAATTATATATATATATATATATATATATATATATATATATATATATAAAATAAAAAAATTATAGTATTTTGTTAATGTAATATTACATGAATAATATGATATATTATTAAATGAAATTAATTGTAATTAATCATAAGTAATATTCTAAATGAAACTTATAATTAATCATAAATAATTATTACTTAATTGGCTTCTGGCTATATCGATAAAAATATCCATATACATACAAATACAATAATATATTCTATATATTACTAAAAATAAATAAATATAATTATATAATAGCATTATATTTATGTAATATATTATAATATGATATGAATATTATTTCTATATTGTTATAAACAAACTTAATCATAATTTATCAATTATTAAATGACAAATACAATATGATACATAAATACAACAAATATGACAAATATAATACAGTAAGATATAATATTTAAAATATTTTAATATTACAATATTTTGTATTAAATTAATACAATTTCTATATTATTTGTTATAAACAAAATTAATTGTAAATTATAACAAATTATTAAATGACAAATACAGTATGATAAATAACATTACATAAATATAATACAATAAGATATAATATTAAAAATATTTTTTGTTAAAATATTTCATATTAAATGAATACTATTTCTATATTATTTGTTATAAACACAATGAATTATAATTCATCACAAATTATTACTTAATTAGCAAATACAACATGATATATAACATCACATAAATCTAATACAGTAATAATAATATATAAAATATTCAGCACAAGACGGTCTACTTTTACAGGAATAATCAGAACTGATGATCCACATTTTCACATCAGAAAACACAAGTATTGTCTTTGATTTCTACGAGCTGACATTAGATAACACTCCCTGACTCGTCTGATAACCTCACTCAGATCAGCGGCTGATGTTTTCACATTAGGTCTGTGTTAAAACGCTTCTGCATCATCAGTAAACAATAACTGCTTATTTTGACAGAGGCGAGACCCGTTTGATCTGTAATCTAGACACAGAGTACCTCTTGTATGGCCGTCATCACAACGTGCTGCACCGATTCCTCCAGCGTCATGATCTGCTGAATGTGCTCTGTGAAGAAACATCATGATTATGACATGAATTGCTTCATTCTGAAATTAATGAACATACACATTATGAAGTCATTCATCTACATTCAGCCAGGAAATATAAATCAAATATTGAGGTCTAGTAAACAAATACTGAATGAATAATGTTTAAATATGAAATTATTTAAATATGTATTTGAGTCGACGCCCACTTTCCATTCACAGTTTGTGGAAACCAGTTCAACTTAATATTGTATTACAGTAATAAATTGATTATACTGCATACGGTCACTGCTTTCAGGAAATGGAAAAACGTTTTATATTTTTTTTAATCATTAAACACTGTGTTGTCGAAGCGGATGCTGTGGCTTTATAAATGCTCAGACACTTACATGTCGCCATATTATATTTTTGGTGACATTTGACCAAAATCGAGCTTCAAAGGACTCATAAGTTTTATGACCAGCGAATTTCTGAGAATTTTAGACATTCATTAGAAGCTGAAGCATCTGTTTTCATCAACTTCATTGTGGGCGCTCAGTTTGTTTATGTAATTTGGCCAAAATCTCACGTTATTAAAGATGAAGTGCTCTTTAAGACAGCATTGGCTCCGTGTATTATAAAGTATTCATGAATTATAAAGAATTCATGCCTTGATGACAAATGCCAGACTGAGACGCTCCTCAAACACATAAATTAACCTTTAAATGGATTGAAAAAGGTTTTAAATGGATTTTTCCTCAATTTTAGCCATTAATTATCGCCATTCAACATTACAATATAAATGAACGCCATCAATTTTAACAGTTAACAGGTTAGATAAACACAACAACTATTGATTTAAGTGATCTTAAAATAATCTTCATTGTAATCAATGTGAGATGTAGCCGTCTTTAATTTATCAGGGCTCAATGACACTAAGGGTTTTTTCTATTGTTCCACCGGTTCAGATTCTTACCTGCCTTGCTAAAATGCACAAAAAAACGTTATTGTTTTCATTGTTTTGACCCATGTAACTTTTTAAACAAAGCTTTACGATTTTCAGGTCAGTTTAACAGATAAATATAGAGAAATTGAATAATCAAACACAAATTATAATTATAGATTAATCCTTATTAAAGCTACAAGAAGTGACTTAAGCAACTTCCTGTGTCTATTTGCCTCTTCACGAAGAATCGCTTGTATGTTTTCCTCACTTGTAAGCCGCTTTGGATAAAAGCGTCTGGCAAATGATTTAAAGTAATGGAAATGTTAAGACCTGACGCATATGTGACACACATCCTATTATTCTTCTTTGTATTCATTTAACACTTTAGCTCATTTAAGACCCCGCTTTCAAGGATACTCGATAAAACTGGCAATTTGACATCATTTTGTGTTTTCTGGTTTCTAAATATGACTTAAAGGGTTAGTTCACCCAAAAATGAAATCTCTGTCATTAATAACTCACCCTCATGTTGTTCCAAACCTATAAGACCTTCATTCATCATCAGAACACAAACGTCATTTTTTTTTTTTTTTTTTTTTCGCTTCATAACATTCAGGTTGAACACTGCAGTCACATTGACTATTTTAACAATGTCTTTACTACCTTTCTGGACCTTGAAAGGTGTAATGATGTTGCTGCCAATGCGTGGTTCAGAAACCCTCAGATTTCATGAAAAATATCTGAATTAGTGTTCTGAAGATGAGCAAAGGTCTCACAGGTGTAGAACAACATGAGCGTGAGTAATTAATCACAGATTTTTCAACTAACCCTTTAAAAATGGCTTAATTGGACTACAAACGGTTTCAGAACACCTTGATAACAGGTGTAAACAGCGTCTCGCGCACTGTGGGAACTTCCTCCATCTGGCTCTCCCCCTCATCTAATGATCTCCCATTGAGCTCGTCTCTCTCCGAGTCTCTATTCATGATGTCAGTGGGGGTTGCTTTAATCTCCTCTCAGTTTTTGTTCTCTTTCCTAGTCATTCTCTCATACACTGGGAAGGTCATATGACTGATCACATGACTCGGGGTTTATAATCCCTTCATATCCTGTGAGCGTTTGGGTCTGTTACGAGCAGCTGTACCTTGTTTCTGATCACAGCTGACGGCGCAGCCCAGAACCAGCTGCAGCAAACGGCCCAGTTCAGTCACGTCACCCATCTCACCGATCAGACACACGTCTGGGACGTGCTCATCGGACACCTGCTGACTCAACACCTGACAGAGACGGCACACGACACAAGATACATGTCATCTAGCTAATAACAGCTTCTTTAATATGTTAATATAACTAAATGTGTGTGTGTGTGTGTAAAACCTCTGATTAAAAGGCTCAAACGAAAGATGCTTTAATACAGACTTCAATACTCACGTCATGATAATACTCCATCATGCTCTGAAGAATCTTCTTGAGGTTGCTGACCTGTCAGAGCACAGATACGTTTACTGAGACACACAAACACACCAAGAACTGTACAGAAGACATCTGAGCAGAGAGAAACGCTAGAGTAAAACACCTTCAGCCTCCAGTTTGTGCCGCCCTCCTCTTTTATCCTGCTGAGCCATGTTTCATTAAACCAGGATGGATCTCTGAGAAAAACAGAAAAGTAAACATCAGAAACACTCTTAAAAGACACAACTGATACAATTTTTAGTATGCATCCTGATTTAGACCAGCACAAGGAAAGATTAGTGACTTTCAGAAGATGTAATATAAGTCTAAGAATGTGTCTGTGAAGTTTCAGCTCAAAATCCCCCACAGATCATTTATTATAGCTTGTCAAATTTGCCCCTATTTGGGCGTGAGCAAAAATACGCCGTTTGTGTGTGTGTGTCACTTTAAATACAAATGAGCTGCTGCCCCCGCCCCCTTTCCAGAAGAGGGCGGAGCTTAAACAGCTCAACAACAACAAAGCTGGAGAATCTCACGCAGCCAGAATGAGGATTGTCAGTAACGGTGTTCAGACTTACATTGTTCAAACCGGAGTCGACACTGATGGAGAGACTCAGGAAGAAGTTACAACTTTTAGAATGAAACTGGACGTTTCTGAACGGTTAGTGGATAAATTTATGTAGTTGCTGTGGAGTTGATTCAACTCATCACTAGCATGTGCCGTCACGTTAATCTTTTGTGCAACAACATCAACAACACTCTACTACAACAACTCTCCCTCTTCCCTAAAGCAGCCCAACATGGCCACACCCCTTTGTAGTGTGTTCTCGGGGGTGGGGTTTATGTAAATTTTAGGGTTAGTGATGTCACTGACCCAGGAAGAATCATTGTAGTCCTTAAAGAAATCTGTAAAAGAAAAAATCTCCCTTTGCATTGAACTTTGAGTGTCGTAACTTAGCAGATGTTGTTTCTGCTCAAACAGCAACATTACACACTCACTAAAGCTAAAAAGTGAAATCTTAAATCAACCACCCCTTTAAATATGAGTCTTTTTTTCCTGATTTAACACTTGGGACATAGTGTTCTTAAGGGGGAGAGGAAATGATAATTATTTATTTGACATGAAGACATGAGCAGCTGTCATATTTGACATTGTCAGATGTGCATGTGTGTTGGTGGATTAACGGCGCATCTGTCAGATCAGATTTCAGATGAATATTTGACGTTCCATCACAAACATTTGCAGAAAGTCACACCCTCATATGACGACGTCAACACACACACACTCACATTTTGTTGAGCACATGTGCGATGGCCACACCACTGGTCAGCTCATGTTTGCTCGCACACGACGGCACCTGAAACGTCTGCAGCTGAAACACACAGACAAAAGTCAAATTAAACACCGGACAGAGTTTAATAATCAATTAAATTAATTATATGCATTTTTTTTTTATAAGAAATAAAATAAATAATTTATAATAAATAATTTAATAAATAATAAAAGAGATAAAAAATATATTTTAAATATTTTTTTGGTTATCAAAAAAATAAAATAAAATGTAATACAATTAATTAATTAATAAAAATTAATTAAAATATACAAATAAATAATACATAGCACAGTATTACTAAATATTTCCCAAATAAATTTCTACACATTTTAATCTTTCACAGTATAAATTGGGTCTTTATTTGATTCATTTATTTAATTTATATATATATATATATATATATATATATATATATATATATATATATATATTCTTTTTTTATTATAAACATGCATATATATAATCCATTGCATGTTCGAAAATCTTTGGTATACTGGAGAACAATCACATTTATGAAATGTTCAAGCCTACTTTCTGGTCTTTTAGACAGTTTAAAGTAATAATATCTGAGTTTACTGGGTCAGATAAACATAAAAATAGACTAAAATAATAGGTTACTTATTATTCTGACACATTTGCAGCAGAGAAAGTCAATATGAGCCGCTCATGAGATCCCAAACAGCGAGTTTACTGAGGTAAAGTCAAGGTTTGTTCATCAACTGCCTTCAAAAATGTGTATTATTAAATTTGACGAGGATTTAACCGGAGGTTATTTTGGGTCCAAGTTGTTTTTAACTCTTATAATCAGCTCTAAACTCATTTTAAGACCTTTCATCAGTTACATAATGAGTTTAACACACCAAACACACACTATAAAGCACTAACAAAATCGCCTGACTGATTTACGAGCGTATAATTCACAGAAAACAGCGATTCATACAATAAAAATTCATAAAGTCTGAGGAGATTCCACCTGCTGCTAACAGGCTAGCGCGCTACACAACAACAAACTACTTTATTCTCACTGAATACAGACAAACACACTCTAAATACCACAGTAAGTGAACGGAATGGGTTTATATCTTACCCAGATAAATAAAGAATCACTCAGTTGATGTTTATTCAGGCTCATGGTGCCGGTTTGTGCGGTTACACACACACTAGCAGCGCTGCTAAATGCGCGCACACAAACTGGACGCGTCATCGACGCATATATTTGCGCCGCGAGCACACTAGTAGGCGCCGTCGCCTTAGCAACCGAACGACGCGCGCTTTGGATATTTAACTGAAATACATGTTGAATGTTTCGATGACAGCGGTTCTTAAACGTACATAATTAATTAAAATGCCATAAATATTCATTTAAAGAGTCATGTTTTCAAAAGTTAAACTACACATAATCACTTTAATAGAGCCTGTCACACACTTCTCCTAAGTGACCACTAGATGGCGCTAGCCAATAGCGAAAAAGTGACCAGGTTTAGTGTTATTTTTCGTCTTTTAAACATATATTTGTTGTCGCCATCGAGAAACTAGCGTCATCTGAATTAATATTAATAATCTTCTTAATAATGCATTCAATAATAAAAATCGTCACAATGATCTCAAAGCGAGTCAGATAAACAGTGTGGATAATTAATTATTCATAAGGGTCTGACAAAAACGTGCTTTTAGAACATATTTATAACATGTTTGGATTAGAATATTTCCCCTTTCAGATCTATCCCATAGAAATCTGGACAAGCTGCTCTGGACAAAGTTACTGGACAAATATCTACATCTTTCATCATGACAGCCGAGGGTTAAGCTCACTATAATCACACGCAGATCTGTGTGTTTATATTCCCTCTCTCGGATTGTTCACATCTCTCGCATACTTTCTAGCGCATGCGCACACCCACCCGCGTCACTTCCTACACCTCCCATCCGGACCTGTCAATCATCTGTGGTTACCCAACACCTCTCATGCTGTTACTGTACGTTCACTCACTGTGTAACTATGTAATACAGGTAAATAAAGCATCATAAATCATTTATTCTGACAGGTCTGGAGCTGCACAGGAAGCCCTTCACGTCGGACACTGGGTCAGTAGTTTAAATGCTAGTCTCTGGTTATGGTTAGTCATCCTCCAGCGGTTCATGACTAACAAACTGGCAAAAGACAGGAAGGGGATTTACAGAAGAACCGGCTATTTTCATCCAGGAACCTTCCTCTTCTCTGCTCTCCATCCGTCTTTCTGTCCAGATGTGCTTCCTAAAACTATTTCCGTAAAATAGCCGTATAACTGTGACACACACTGTTTATTTTCTCCTTCTTGCTCTCGTCTCATTGTACATTTTACATATTACATCGACAAAGTATCAATACACAATATATATATATATATATATATATATATATATATATATATATATATATATATATATATATATATATATATATATATGTCACATGTCTGGATCTGGACTCTGTTTTCTTGTGTCATGTGTTCCTTTGTTTGATTTTCCCGCCGCTCCTTAGTTCCTATGGTTACCATTATTAGTTTATTGTGGTCAGCTGTGTTTTATTAATTTGCGTCATTATCTCCTGTGTGTTCCTTTATATTTAAGCCCTCAGTTTCTGCTCAGTCCTTGTCGGTTCTCGTTTGTGTCAAGACGTGTTTTGTGTTACACTTACCTGGATTACCATTTAATGACTTTGTTTTCATTCAACCATTGTTTTTGTGCTTCCCTGGATCCACTCTACATATATATACACACATACATATATATTCATATATATAGATAGATAGATAGATAGATAGATATAGATATACATATATACCAATTGTGATTCATCAATTTCACAGCATTAATGATAACAATAAATATTATTTTGTCTAATATACACAAACACATATATATTACTGTATATTGTAATACATACATTTCTGTGTTTTTTTTTTTTAGGAGAGAAAGAGAATATATATAACTGACATTTTTCTTTCTCTCTTTCTCTTTCCTCATTGTTTACAAATTACTATATTGCCAAAACAAAAATACAGTAAAGAAGAAAAAAAGAAGAAAATAAGGATGTGGCAGTAATGGTATTGAAAATACATGGATAAATAACCATATTTAATTTTTAAAAAATGGCAAACAATAAAATACAATTGTAAAATTTTAGAACAATACACTCTAATAATGTATGACAGGTATGAATAAGGCATGACAAATAATCCTACTTTTGTCTAATAATTATTCTTAATGTAATTAATTTAATACAATCATTTTAAAATAAAATCAAATGGTGTTTGATCACAGCACAAACTTCTCAACAACAACAACACATGATCTGAGGAATCATTTATTCATATCTCAAGCACAAACGCTGCAGGACGACTATAACGAACAATAAATTTAAAAGAGGTCTCTGCAGATTTCAGAAATGACGTTTTTAGCCTCTAATTTAAGGTTACACACCCACATCTGACGTCAGAACAGACTAAACAGATCTTATAAACCGCCTAAATAAACACAGAAACAGTGCTGGTCCAGATTGAATGCGTGACGGTTTTGTGGGTGTCCTGCGTCTTTAAGGCAGGAATGTGGGCCGCTCTGAATGACTGGCAGGAGTGTTGGCACGTCGCAGCAATGCACCAGGTGCAGGAAGCACAGGAAAAACAACACGGGTTTGCTGAACGCCAGGAAAGCAGCGGGCAGGGCAGGTGTCTCGACCGGGTGAAGCGCTTTCAGCTGGATCTACAAACCCACGACTCCAGACATGAGCTCATGAGGGCAGGGCGACAGGACAGGTGTGTGTGTGTGTGTTCACCCCAGATCCACTGCAGATGAAGATTTACAGCCTCGTCGAAGGCGGATCTGTGTTGCTCTGATACAAGAGAGAGTCAGAATGACAGCACGCGGGTGAAACCCCTGCAGATGTGCCCAGAACAACGACGAGGGCCATTAAATGAGGTTTTAATGAGGCGGTGTGTTGACTCAGAGACCGTGCAGGTGCTGCTGGAAGAGCTGGAGAAGAAAATAAACATTGTAAATATTCCCTCCGCCTTTCATCTGAGGAAACTCTCTGGGAGAAATGAGCTGCCGCTGTACAGTGCAAATGGCAACATGAAAGTCAACCAGCTATTAGCAGCCTGAGCTTGATTTATGAGTGTTTATTAAGTCAATTTGAACAACCCCCTGATCTTAAACTTTTGCACGCAGCTTGTCCATTTATGAGATTTCACCTGGTAGACGATAAAAAGATCCAAAGAATCATCAACTTAGAAAATCTTAGCAAGCACATAGTAACACATTACTAAAAGTCAGCCTGGGACTTGCAACTAGCAACACCCTATCAACCACATAATAGCTCATTACAAACTACTTTAAATACCTTGAAATGGTTTATTGTCACCCTTGTAACCATCCACATCAACTTACGACTTACAATAACTTAGAAACTACATAGCAACACCCTGGCAACCACAAAGTAAGGTTACAAAACATGTCAAATACTTTGCAATTGCACAATGTCTCCCTGGAAATCACCCAAAACACCTTAGCAATTCAGATTATCTTAGCAACCGCATAGCAACACCATAAAACAGTTATGTTAACAACAAAAATAAAACATACCTAGCAATTGTTTAAAACACTAGCATCTCATTTTAACAACTGCATAGCAACACCTTAGAAACCTCACAAAACTCCCTGGCAACTACACAGCAACACATTATAAACCATGTTTAAAACAAACAAACAAACAAACAAACATATTAGACACTTTTTAATTGTACAGTTGGTTTCCCTGGCAACCAATCACAACAACTAAACAACTCAGACAATTCAGAATGCAATAGCAACTGCATAGCAACACCTTGGAAAGCAACTGAAACAATTTAAACACATAGTAACATATTTTAAAAAACAGGTTTAAAAACATGTTAAATACCTGCAATTTCACAATGTCATCCTGGCAACCGCCCAGAAAACCGTAGCTACTTTGAAAATCTTAGCAAACATATAGTAACACTTTATAAATTACTATAAATTTTTTCTTGTAACTTGCAACTTTATCTTAGCAATTGCGTAAGAACTCCCTAGCAACCAGACAACATTACAAACCACTTAAAATGCTTTTTTGAAATGGTACATTGTAACTTACACTATCTTAGTAACTACATAGCAACACCTCGGTAACCACCCAATGCACCCTTGCAACCACATAACGTTACATAACATGTTAGAAAACATGTTAAGATATCTTGCAATTGCACAGTGGTGCCCTGGCAACCAACCACAACAACTGAACAACTTAGACAACTCATAGCAACTGCATAGCAACACCCTGGAAACCACTCAAAGCACCCTAGCAACGACATAATAACATTACAAAACATGTTAGATACCTTGCAATTGCACAGTCTCACCCTAACAAACAACCTCAATAACTGAACAGCAGAATGTCATAGAAACTGCATAGCAACACCTTGGAAACCAACTGAAACTCCTTAACAAACTCATAGTAAGACATTTTAAAAACCATATTTAATAACACATTAAATACCTTGCAAAATGTCATCCTAGCAACCCCCCAGAACACCCTAGCAACTTAAATCTTAGCAACCACATAGTAACACATTATAAATTACAACAGAAGTCACCCTGGAACTTGCAACATTATTTTAGCAATTGCATAGCTAAACCATAGCAACCACATAACATTACAAACCACTTGAAATCCCTTGAAATGGTGCATTGTCAAACTGGTAACCATCTACATCACCCATGCAACTTGCAATATCTTAGCAACTACATAGCAACACCCTGGTAAACACCTAAAACACCCTAGCAACCACATAGCAACATTACAAAACATGTTTGAAAACATGTTAGATACCTTGCAGTTGCACAGTGTCACCCTGGCAACAAACCACAACAACTGGACAACTCAGACAACTCAGAATGGCATAGCAACTGTATAGCAACAACCTGGTAACCACTCAAAGCACCCTAGTAACCACATAATAACATTACAAAACGTGTTATAAAAAATTTTAGATGCCTTGCAATTGCACAGTGTCAACCTGGCTACCAACCACAACAAGTGAACAACTCAGAATGTCAGCAGCTGCATAGCAACACCCTGGAAACCAACTGAAACACCTTAACAAACTCATACTGACACATTTTAAAAACCATGTTTAAAAACAAATCAAATACCTTGCAATATCACAATCTCATCCTGGCAACGGCCTAGAACACCCCATCAACTTAGAATACCTTAGCAACTTCTTGGCAACACCCTGAAAACCACCCAAACTCCCTAGAAACCACACAGTAATATTAAAAACCATGTTAAATACCTTGCAATTGAACAACTTCCCCCACCCTAACAACCAGTGGAGAATTTTGTATGGAAAAATTAAAAAATGTAGCTTTTAATGACTGAATTTGTAATTATTTTGAAGCTTTAAACCTAATTATGAATTAAAAATGAGTGGCAGAAGTGGAAGCAATTACTAATTAGACGCAAAATGAAGCCACATATTTAGGCCTTGCCAAACACAACTCAACTGCCTGAGATTATTCTGCCTCAGAGATTGTGGTTGGTGGTTTGTTTTGGTTCTTGCCAAGCGTAGAAGAGCCTTGAGATGAAATATGATTCATCCCGAGTCAGACAGCACAAGCTCATCTGGCACGAGAAGATGAGGCAGGTGCGCCAGGAGGACCAGGTGAGCTTCATTCCTCAAACATGATTTACTGCTGTTGGTTCATATCGACTCCTGCGCTGGCATCTGCACGTCTAAACACACGGTTACACAAGGCCTGCAGTGAGTCACGTCCCATTGGCCATGTGCTGCCACTGCATGGGTGGAAGTGTGCGTGTGTGTGCTTTCTGGGAGAAACCCAACACGTGTCGCCGTCATCATGGCCAAATCCTCCG
>CM076083.1:7090000-7100000 GCA_038088235.1 Zacco platypus
AAATGATCAATAAAAAATGTATACAATAATAAAAATATTTTAAATTATAAAAATAATTAACTAAATTTGAATAAAATAATTTGAAAAATAATATAAATTAAAATAATTAATTAAAAGCAAATAAATAAATATGATTAAAATAAACAAAAAAATCTAAATTGATTTAATTAAAAATGATAATACATAAATAAATAAAAATAGATTAAATAATATAAGTACGACTAAACTAGCTAGCTAAGTACATTTTATTACAATAAATTAATACAATTTTATTAACAAATTAAAAAGTAAATTAGGAAAAAATAAATATAAAAATAAAATATATATATATATATATATATATATATATAAAATAAATATTTATTTAAATAGAGAAAACTAATTGAAATAAAATAAAATAAAATGTGATTTAAATAAATTATTCATCTAGCAGTACAGTACTATAATGAATATTTTCCAAATAGTATTTCACATATTACTTTTTCACAGTATTAACTGAGTCTTAATACATCAATATATATTGCTGCCTTTTAAATTTTAGGGTGAGGATGATCATATTTGGGGTCCATGGCATCTAAAAGATTAAAAACCTCTGATCTTAGCAATGTGCGCACACACACACACACACACACACACACACACACACACACACACACATCCTTGTTCCTCATAGTTAATGACCCCCTGATGAATGAGGCCCCGGACCCCTGCAACGGCAGAGAGACAACTGTCCCGCACACAAACGCTCACCCTGCGCGTGACCCCAGTGCTGTCAAAGGAGCTTTTCTCCCTGTAAAGGAGCGAGAGGGAAAAAAAAGGGAAAACATTCCGTTTCCCGTAAGGCGGGAAGGGAGGAGGGGGGTTTTGGGAAGCTTGGTGAGTCATCAGTTTTTATGTTTCAAAGCCCATCTCTCTCTCTCTCTCTCTCTCTCTCTCTCTCTCTCTCTGCCCCATCATGTTCACAATCAAGCCCGAATCACTCTTACCGGTTCAGTGACTTTCAAACACTCGTGTTGTTGATGTGTGTATTGTGTGTGTGTGTGTGTGTGTGTGTAATTGTAGGTCTGCACCTGCTCTGATCTAGCTACTGTAGTAAAGCCCTCCACACACACGCATTTGTTAGTGCTGTAAGTGCTTCTATATTTAGACGTTTCATAATCTCAGCCGTATCTGATGGAATATGAACATGTCAGGACAGAAAGAGACTGTCAAGAACACTAAACAAGTACAGTACGTAAACACGGACACAAATGCTTGACCAACACAATCACTCCGTACATACAGTTTAGAGTTTAGGTACACATTGCATGTTGTGTTAATAATTAAAAAACAAAAACAATGTGAACAGGATGATCGGTGCAAATTTGGTCTTTGAAATGTAAACATCTTATGTAGCTTCTGAAGGGCAGCACTTAATGAAAGAAACAAAATCTTTAAACAAAACATGAACAATTTTCATTCTGTTCAAAAGTTTTCACCCCCCAATGGGTCAGTGAATGTTTGCAGCCACAATATGAAACTATAGATATCAAAGTCACAGTCGCTGCTGGATAGAGTGCAGAAGATGCCGTTAAACCAAAGAATGCGAAGAATTTTTCTGAAGAAAAGCACACCATGAAAAGGAAAAGAAAAAGAAAAGAAAAGAACACAACGATCACACAACTCAAAAACAGTCACTGATCAGTCTGGTATCAACACAATATTAAGAGTCAAGCGTATGTAAACGTTTGAATGTTGTAATTTGTGTAAATTCAATAATTGTGGACTATATGTAAACTTATGTGAAGCAGCTTATATACGACAGTACTAAATAAATGACAACATGACATGATTTTTTTATTTACTTAACAGATTTTGCAATGTGCATGTAAACTTATGACTGGAAATCTGTTGAGAAATGAGAATCACACACAGATGTAGTTGCGTTTTGAGACTTTCATTTGCTGTATTTCTTCTTAATTTCAAACTGACACGACTCTTTCCTCATGCTCATGGTGAACGTTACGCATTCCTGGCCGTCACACGCTCCGTAGGCGCTCTAACACGTCTTATCTCTGTTGCTGTTGTTTTATTCTCTGTGTCCTTGCAGATGGCTGTGGGAACAGACCCTCTTAAAAATGCATTTACCGAAAACTGAAAACCACATGGCCAAGAACGGGAGCCACTTTCTCTTTGGAGCGGGTCCTATTTCTGGAGCTCCTGCCTCCTGAAGCCATCAAAGCCTCATTATTTTACTCTTTTATGGCATATTTGTGGCTTGTGTTGTTGTTGTGTAACAAATTCGGTCAGTGCGCAAACCGCACAATCCACAACCGCCAATTAGAGAGGCGCTTATCACGTGCGCTGTATGAGGTCAGAGCCCACACGCGACCCACCCACGACTCAGACTGAAGCCGCGTTGTGCTCGGATCACCACGGGTCACGGACACTCTGGACACACGTAAACATGAACGTCGTGATTCATCCAGATCATGTGCTGAACGCTTGTGCTCAAAGAGTGGAGCTGGTTGTTTTATGAACCATCAACATACACTGAAGTGAAGAGTGAACTGACAGAAACATACTGCGTGAAACTCAACTGAACTGGAACTGAAAGAATAAAAGGGATGCTGAACTGCTACTGAGACAGAGCGATGGACAGAATTGTACAATGTACGATAGATAGACAGACAGACAGACAGACAGATAGATAGATAGATAGATAGATATATAGATAGACAGACAGACAGACAGATAGAATGATATATAGATAGAGAGAGAGACAGGCAGACAGACAGAGAGATATAAATAGATAGATAGATAGATAGATAGATAGATAGATAGATAGATAGATAGATAGATAGATAGATAGATAGATAGATAGATAGACAGATAGACAGAGATAGATAGATAGACAGATAGAATGATTGATAGATAGATAGATAGATAGATAGATAGATAGATAGATAGATAGAGAGAGAGAGAGATAGACAGACAGACAGAGAGATATAGATAGAGAGAGAGAGATAGACAGACAGACAGACAGATAGATAGACAGACAGACAGATAGATAGATAGATAGATAGATAGATAGATAGATAGATAGATAGACAGACAGATAGAATGATAGATAGATAGAGAGAGAGACAGACAGACAGACAGATAGAATGATAGATAGAGAGAGAGACAGACAGACAGACAGATAGAATGATAGATAGATAGAGAGAGAGACAGACAGACAGAGAGATATAGATAGATAGATAGATAGACAGACAGACAGATATAGATAGATAGATAGATAGATAGATAGATAGATAGATAGATAGATAGATAGATAGACAGATAGACAGAGATAGATAGATAGATAGATAGATAGACAGATAGAATGATTGATAGATAGATAGATAGATAGATAGATAGATAGATAGATAGATAGATAGATAGATAGATAGATAGATAGATAGACAGACAGATAGAATGATAGATAGATAGAGAGAGAGACAGACAGACAGACAGATAGAATGATAGATAGAGAGAGAGACAGACAGACAGACAGATAGAATGATAGATAGATAGAGAGAGAGATAGACAGACAGAATGATAGATAGATAGAGAGAGAGACAGACAGACAGACAGATAGAATGATAGATAGAGAGAGAGACAGACAGACAGACAGATAGAATGATAGATAGATAGAGAGAGAGACAGACAGACAGACAGATAGAATGATAGATAGAGAGAGAGACAGACAGACAGACAGACAGAATGATAGATAGATAGAGAGAGAGACAGACAGACAGACAGATAGAATGATAGATAGAGAGAGAGATAGACAGACAGACAGAGAGATATAGATAGATAGATAGATAGACAGACAGACAGATATAGATAGATAGATAGATAGATAGATAGATAGATAGACAGACAGACAGATATAGATAGATAGATAGATAGACAGACAGACAGATATAGATAGATAGATAGATAGATAGATAGATATAGATAGACAGAACGATAGATACACAGAACGATAGACAGAACGATAGATACACAGAACGATAGATAGATAGATAGATAGATAGATAGATAGATAGATAGATAGATAGATAGATAGATAGATAGATAGATAGATAGATAGACAGAACGATAGATACACAGAACGATAGATAGATAGATAGATAGATAGATAGATAGATAGATAGATAGATAGATAGATAGATAGATAGATAGATAGATAGACAGAATGATAGATAGACAGAACGATAGATAGATAGACAGACAGACTTGTATCATTTGTCACTGTATGTTGGAAACGAGAGGCATTTACACAAACCCCTTCCAGCTATTGGCTGTCAGACAGATGCCAGCATTTATTCCTCTGTTGTGCCCGTAATCATTTAAACATCATTTAAAAAAAATCATTTCTCTGGATTCAAACCGCAACACATCCTGAGCTAATGACGGAAACCAGGCTGCTTTATAGCCATTCCAGTAAAATAAATTCAAAAGCAGCCAAAAGCGGTGCACACATTACAGTAATCTGTTCCGTTAACTGCAGGAGGAACAGCGCCGCAGTTATTTATTGAAAAACTAAATGTGCAGCTGCAACGAGACACACACACTTAAACGCACAGAAATACACAAAACACATCCTCTGGTGTGGTGATGTTTTCCTACAGTGCACTTCAATGAGTCACGGGCGAGTGTGCCTTACATTTCCACTCCTGAGAGACGCAGAGAAAGAGAAATGTTCTTCATTACAGACATGCTGCAGCTGCTCTATACAATCACACATGAGATCTGCTCAAACTTAATATCTCTGTGTGTGTGTGTGTGTGTGTGTGTGTGTGTGTGTGTCAGTGTATAATTGACTACAGATTTCTATTGATCCACATGGGGGAGAAGAAAATGAACACACACATACACTCAGCTGTCTAAAAAATCACTCTTCATGCATCTGTTTTCACTCGTCCATTATGACTCTTTACTTCTTTTCTGTCTTTTTTTCTGTTTTTACTCTAGATGCTTGTTCAGGGCAGGTGAGAGTGACACAAAATCATTTACCTGAAGACACGTTCCTGGACCAACATCCACCAGTTACAGTCCTAAACTAGACTGGTGATTCAGGGACATGTGCTGCTTAGTTAAATCATGTGAAACATAATTCTACATAAAAATGAGTTTTTTAGCATGCTGACTTATTATTAAACTTCATGTAATGTACAGATGGATGGCTGGATGAAATGAATGAATGAATGAACGATCGAAAGAATGAACGATGGATGGATGTAATGAATGAACAAATTAACAAAATGATGGATGCATAAATGGATGATGGATGGATGCACGAATGAATAAACTAATAAAAGATGATTGGATGGATGGATGTAATGAACGAATGATAGATGTAACAAACAAAGAATGGATGATAGATGAAATGAATGAATGAATGAATGAATGAATGAACAAACAAACGAATGAATGCTGGATGGAATGAGTGAATGAATGAATGAATGAAGGATGGATGCAACGAATGAATGAACAAACAAATGATGTATGTATCAAACAAACAGAGGATGGTTGGATGGATGAATGGATGGAACGAATGAATGAACAAATGAATGATGGATGGAATGGGCAACTGAACAATGGATGGATGGAAAGAACAAACAAATGATGGGTGGAACAAATAAATGAACAAAAGAAGGATTGATGGATGGATTGAACGAGCAAACAAAAAAATGAAGGATGGATGGAACAAATTAACAAACAAATGAACAATGGATGGGTGAATGTACAGATGAATGAAGGAATAAAGGGTGAATGGATGGATGTAACAAAAGAACAATGGAATTTGTGGAGTAGAAGATGGAATGAATGAATGAATAAATAAATGAACAAATGAATTATGGATGGATGAATGGATGGAACAAATGAAGGATGAGTAGAACAAATTAATGAATAAAAGAAGGATTGATGGATGGAACGAACAAACGAAGGATGCATGGATTGATGGATGGAATGAATGAATAAAGTGAAGGAGGATGAATGGATGGATGGGCGGAAAAATGACTGTACAAACAAATTAATGAACAAAATAAGGATTGATGGATGGAATGAACAAAGGAACAAATGAAGGATGGATGGATGGATGGATGGATGGATGGATGGAATGAATGAATGAACGATGGATGGATGGATGGAATGAATGAATGAACGATGGATGGATGGATGGAATGAATGAATGAACGATGGATGGATGGATGGAAGGATGGATGGAATTAATGAATGAATGAACGATGGATGGATGGAATGAACAAACGAAGGATGGATGGATGGATGGATGGATGGAATGAATGAACGATGGATGGATGGATGGATGGATGGAATGAATGAACGAACTTTGGAAGGATGGATGGATGCATGGATGAATGGAACAAACAAACGGGAGGAATGAAGGAAGGATGGGAGGAATGAAGTAAAAATTAAGAATGGATGGACAGATGGAATGAAAGAATTAGCAATGCATGGATGGATGGATAGATGGATTGAACAAATGATTTATAGGTAGATAGATAGAGAGAGAGAGAGAGAGGGAGAGAGAGAGAGAAAGTTCAGTTGTAAGTAAAGTAACCCCTCTGCCCGACTCAGACCCCCAATCTGTCTGTTTGTGGAGCAAAACTCTCTCTTTCTTCCTCCAGGGACAGATTGTTGCGGTGACCACAGCACCGATGCTCTTACATGACTCACGGATCTGAATCACACGTGCTGCGGTCGACTCACAAAGACACAGAAGCCTCAGATAAACAGCGCGTTTGACAGATGGAGACACATGCCGAAACACCCGCACACACTCACACTCTCCGCTTGAAACAGAGCAACATCAAACCCGGCGCAGAGACCGCAGTGTCATTTATCTCCGGCCAGAACCGAGCTTTGATTGACAGGAGCGTTTAGACGGGAAGGAGGTTCAGGAGGAGAGTAAGAGGAAAGGAATTCAGTTCACAGCCCGCGAAACTTATAAACACTTGCGCTCTTTCACTGTCTGTCTGTCTGTCATGAAAGGAAGAGCTCCTAATCTGATCCTCATTAACATTCCTGCTTTAACACCACTTTTCCCCCACACACGATCAAACATCTGCGAAAATAACCCTTCTTCATCACAACTGACAGCTTTACTTTCCATTCTTTATGTACAAAGGGAACTTTAATGTTGGAAAACATGAGTTTAGTCTAATGTCATCATAATCCACCGGTCCAGTAGGAAAATCAGTGTGTGTTTTTAAATTTATACTATGGCGTGAGTAAGAAACAAAGGAAAACCCCAGTTTTAAATGCACACACAGAGACCTATTAGCAGGGCCTAAAACTAAGTTTTTGTCACCCCTGCCAATGGTTGCTGACCAGCCATAAATATTTTTTTAACAGCCATGAAAAATGGATTAAACCTTATTAAAGATACAAAAGTTATTCAGTCAGAAGCGATGAGTGATTTCTCTTATTCTTCTGTAATTTGAAACACACAGAGAGCAGCAGGTTTATTATGCCACTGTCACTTTAAGAGCTAATGCACTGATCCAATATACTGTTACACACGTGCATTTTATTTCTCAGCTGTTTGCGTTCAGTTAAGACATAACTGACCATGTTTACAAGGATACTTGCCAAAACTGGGATTTTGTTTGAGTATGTCTGTTCAAGCGCAAGTAGGCGTGAAAGAGAACTCAATTCAGTATTCTTGCGCTGTCCGAGACGCGGATTTCTGGGCGCACACTTCTGATGTTTGCGAACAGAAAACTTTCCACGTTGAGTTCCCATTTGCATTTTCTTGAGCTTGACGATTTAAATTAGAAACAAAAATGTTACCGGCCAACTGGCGATTTACACCGTTTTACATACTCGCCAACACCAATTTTTACTCGCATTTGGCACTTGGCGAGGGTTAATTTCTGGGAGGGCGTTTCTGATATTTGCATCTTCTAGAGCTTTAATATTTAAATTAGCAAGACTTATTTTTTAATTCATATAAACGTTACCGGCTAGCTGGCGATTGACACCATTTCATATACTCGCCAACACCCATTTTTACTCGCATTAAGCGCCTGCCTATTAGTCTTTCCTAATAACACAAACTGTTAGTGGCAGGATCTTGCCATTTATCACTAGTTCTATGATGTTTGCTATTTAGAAGTTCCAAATAAACATGAATGATCCCGTAATGGAATAGGATCAAAAAGATTCTGTTCTGATACATTATAATCAGCAAATTCTATTTAATCTTTGACTTTGTCATTTTAAGAGCTAATGCACTGATCCAATATACTGTTACACACATGCGTTTTATTTCTCATAGCTTACATAACTGACCATGTTTACAAGGATACTTGCCAAGACTGGGATTTTGTTTGAGTTTGTCTGTTCAAGCGCAAGTAGGCGTGAAAGAGAACTCAATTCAGTATTCTTGCGCTGTCCGAGACGCGGATTTCTGGGCGCACACTTCTGATGTTTGCGAACAGAAAACTTTCCACGTTGAGTTCCCATTTGCATTTTCTTGAGCTTGACGATTTAAATTAGCAACAAAAATGTTACCGGCCAACTGGCGATTTACACCGTTTTACATACTCGCCAACACCAATTTTTACTCGCATTTGGCGCTTGGCGAGGGTTAATTTCTGGGAGGGCGTTTCTGATATTTGCATCTTCTAGAGCTTTAATATTTAAATTAGCAAGACTTATTTTTTAATTCATATAAATATTATGGCAATTGACACCATTTCATATACTCGCCAACACCCATTTTTACTCGCATTTGGCGCCTGCCTATTAGTCTTTCCTAATAACACAAACTGTTAGTGGCAGGATCTTGCCATCTATCACTAGTTTTTTGATGTTTGCTATTTAGAAGTTCCAAATAAACATGAATGATCCCGTAATGGAATAGGATCAAAAGATTCTGTTCTAATACATTATATTCAGCAAATTCTATCTAATCTTTGACATTGACATGAGGAAAACAGCTGATAAATCATACTAAGTGAAAGTTTTTTGAACATGTAAAAATGCAGAAAGGTTTCTGTGATGGGTAGATTTACAGTTCGGGGACAGAATATTCAGTTTGTACAGTAGAAATGTCATTAAGTCCCCATAAAACATGAAAACCCAAATGTGTGTGTGTGTGTGTGTGGCACAGAGAGATTCTAAGTGGTCTCTCAATCACTGGTCTGACCTGCTCTTGTGGTGGTCCAGTAGGATAATGTGTGTCTGTCTTTTTAAATTTATACCATAGTGGTGAGTAAGAAATAAATGAAAACCCCCACAGTTTAAATACACACACACACACACACACACAAACACACACACAAACACACACAGTTTGTGTCAGGATCTTTTCATCCGTCACTGTTATATTTACTATTTGGAAGTTTCCAAATATATTAATAATGAATATAATGAATATAATGAATTTACTTAAAAAAAATCAAAAAGATTCTGTTCTATTACATTTTATTCAAAAAATTCTATAATCTTTCCTGCTTTGGTTTGTTTGGAGTCAGTTACGATTAACACTTTTATCCATAAAGGATGAATTAAATTGACCAAAAGTGACAGTAAAGATATTTACAATGTTACAAAGGATTTCTATTTCAAATAAATGCTGTTCTTTTGAACTTTCTATTCATCAAAGAATCTTGAAAAATAAAATGTATCAGTTTCCACAAAAATATGAAGCTGCACAACTGTTTTCAACATTGATAATATTCAAAAATGATCATCAAATCATTATGTTAGAATGGATGCTGAAAATTCAGCTTTGATCACAGGATATTAATTACATTTCAACATATAATCACAATGAAAACAGTTATTTTAAATTGTAATAATATTTCACTGTTTTAACTGTATTTTTGAGCAAATAAATACAGCCTTAGGGAGCAACAGAGATCTTTGAACAGAAGCAAGCTTTGCTGCTGGCTTGGCATGACTGGTAAAATCACTTCATTATAAATACTGCATGTCAGGG